>VXBX01003991.1:939958-1003626 GCA_013400415.1 Scytalopus superciliaris | reverse complement strand
GGGGGGTGCGGGGATCCCGCTGGGGCTGAGGGGACACGGGGGCCCTGACGGGGTTCAGAGGACACGGGGGTCCCCTGAGGGGACACGGGGGCCCCCCGAGTAGCGGAGGGTCGCGGATCAGCGGTCGGCTTGACCCGGAGGAGGTGTCGGTGTGTTCCCCGGTGCCGGTGTGTGCCCGATGTCCCCCGGTGTGTCCGCCGGTGTGTCCCCTTTTGTGCCGGTGTGTCCCCGGTGTGTGCCCCCCTTGTGCCCGGTGTGTCCCCCCCCTTGTGCCCGGTGTGTNGGTCGGGAGGGGAGCGCATCGCCGGGGACACCGGTTTTCGGGGAGGACCTCGGTTTTCGGGGAGCTCCCCGACGGGGCTTCCCCCACAGCAGCTCCGCAGGCGCTTTCCGAGAGGAGAAGGAAGGGAGGAGGAGGGGGGATTCCAAAGGAGTTTGCAAGTCGCTGCCTTGCAGCTCCCCTTCCCCCCGCAGCCTTCCGACCTGCTTCGCCCTCCCCGTGCAGCCTCTGCTCCCGGCCGTGTTCACTGGGGATCTCTTCTTTCTCTCCTTACATGTCTCAAAAGGTTTGACTGTAGGTACCAAAGCGGGGATCGACGGCGCATAAAGATGCTGAAGGGTGTTTGGTTGCTCAGTTTGTTAACAGTGGCTGGGATCTCGCGGACAGAGAGTCGCAAACCTGCCAAAGACATTTGCAGCAAGAGCCGCTGCCCTTGTGAGGAGAAGGAGAACGTGCTGAACATTAATTGTGAAAACAAAGGATTTACAACCGTCAGCCTCCTTCTGCCGCCACCGTCCAAGATCTACCAGCTGTTTCTCAATGGGAACGCGCTGACCCGCCTGTTCCCCAATGAGTTCGTCAACTATTCCAATGCCGTGACCCTCCACTTGGGCAACAACGACATGCAGGAGATCCGCACAGGGGCCTTCAGTGGCCTTCGCACCCTCAAGAGGCTGCACCTCAATAACAACAAGCTGGAAGTGCTGAAGGAAGACACATTCCTGGGCTTGGAGAGTCTGGAGTACCTGCAGGCTGATTACAATTACATCAGTGCCATTGAAGCGGGGGCATTCAGCAAGCTAAACAAGCTCAAGGTGCTGATTCTCAATGACAACCTCCTGCTGTCCCTGCCCAGCAATGTCTTCCGCTTCGTGCTCCTCACTCACCTGGATCTGCGGGGGAACCGGCTAAAGATGATGCCTTTTGCTGGTGTGCTGGAGCACATTGGAGGCATCATGGAAATCCAGCTGGAGGAAAACCCTTGGAACTGCACCTGCGACTTGCTGCCACTCAAGGCCTGGCTAGACACCATCACCGTGTTTGTGGGCGAGATAGTCTGCGAAACCCCCTTCAGACTTCACGGAAAAGATGTGACCCAGCTCACCAGGCAAGATCTTTGCCCTAGGAAAAGCTCCAGTGATTCAAACCAGAGGGAAAAACATCCTGGCCTCTCAGACCCACACATCTCAAGGCTATCACCCACAGCCAACTCTGCCATGAATCCCACCAGAGCCCCAAAAGCCAGCCGGCCACCCAAAACTAGGAACCGCCCCACCCCCCGTGTCTCTGTGTCAAAAGACAGGCAAATATTCGGACCTATCATGGTTTACCAGACAAAGTCTCCTGTACCCATCACCTGCCCAGCTGGCTGCATCTGCACATCACAGAGCTCAGACAATGGCTTAAATGTTAACTGCCAAGAGAAAAAGATAAGTAACATCTCAGATCTCCACCCCAGGCCAACCAGTCCAAAGAAACTTTACCTTACCAGTAACTATCTGCAAGTCATTTATAAAACCGATCTCACAGAGTACAGCTCTCTGGATTTGCTACATCTAGGAAATAACAGAATTGCAGTGATACAAGAAGGTGCCTTTACAAACCTCACAAGTTTACGTAGACTTTATCTTAATGGCAACTACCTTGAGATTCTGTACCGGTCTATGTTCGAAGGGCTGCACAGCCTGCAATATCTCTACCTAGAGTACAATGTCATTAAGGAGATCCTGCCACGCACATTTGATGCTCTGAGTAACCTTCATCTATTGTTTCTCAATAACAACCTGCTCAGATCCTTGCCTGACAATGTCTTTGGCGGCACTTCCCTCACCAGACTCAACCTTAGAAACAATCATTTCTCACACCTGCCTGTGAGAGGAGTCTTGGACCAGCTCTCAGCACTAATTCAGATAGACCTCCAGGAGAACCCTTGGGACTGCACGTGTGACATCCTGGGGCTGAGGAACTGGATAGAGAAAGTCACTGACCAGAACAACCAGCAGTCAAATCCCCCTGTAGTTATCAATGAAGTCATATGCGAGTCTCCCACCAAGCACTCTGGAGAGCATCTGAAATTCCTGAGCAAAGAAGCCATCTGCCCAGAGAACCCCAACTTGTCAGATTCTTCTCTCCTCTCCATGAACCAGAACACAGATACACCCCATCTCCTGGGTGTCTCACCCAGCTCCTACCCAGAACTGCACACTGAAGTTCCACTGTCTGTCTTAATTTTAGGATTGCTGGTTGTGTTTATTTTGTCCGTTTGTTTTGGGGCAGGCCTGTTTGTCTTCGTCCTTAAGCGCCGGAAGGGGGTGCAAAGCATGCCCAGCAGCGCAAACAATGTAGATATAAGTTCATTTCAACTCCAGTATGGGTCTTACAACACTGAGACCCACGATAAAACTGAAGGACATGTTTATAACTACATTCCCCCTCCTGTTGGACAGATGTGCCAAAACCCAATTTACATGCAAAAGGAAGGGGATCCAGTTGCATATTACAGGAATCTCCATGAGTTTAGCTATAGCAGTCTTGACCACAAAAAGGAAGACCCCACCAGTCTTGCATTTACCATCAGTGCAGCTGAATTACTGGAAAAGCAGTCCTCGCCAAGGGAACCAGAGCTTCTGTATCAAAATATTGCAGAAAGGGTCAAGGAACTCCCCGCTGGAGGGTTAGTTCATTATAACTTTTGTACCTTACCCAAAAGGCAGTTTGCCCCTTCATATGAATCAAGACGCCAAAACCAGGACAGGATAAATAAAACTGTTTTATATGGAACTCCCAGGAAATATTTTGCAGAACAGTCTAAACCTGAGCATCCTTTACTCCAAGGAAAGCTACAAACAGAACCAGACTACCTCGAAGTTCTGGAAAAACAAACTGCAATCAGTCAGCTGTGAGGGGGGAGGTGGGAGACAAAGGAAATTTTTTAAATGAGCTTAACATCACATTTCGTTGAGTCTGAACTCAGTGCTGATATCATCTGTCACATTCTCAACATTTCCACTTTTTTAAATCAGAGAGGGAGTGAGAGAGAAAAGGAATCCTTGCAGCGTAGCAGGGACATGGTGTTGCTTTTGCAACGTTCCCTTTAAGTTATTTCTCTCTCCTTTTGACCCTTCTGTAGGAACTGTCACTGCAAATGTATCTTTCTGTAATAGATCTTGCATAATTCTTTTTGATTTCAAAGGAAATGAGGAAGGGGGTCTTTGGGTTTTCTGTTGTTTTTTTCTTTTCCTTTCAAAGTGGAAACTTAATGTATTATGTAGAAGATCTCCAAAGATCTTTTTTCCTGGACTATGACTTTCTTTTGTAAATAATATACAGTACTGCTGTTTCAATTACCAACTATAGCCACTGGGCGTCACTTTTTTGTGTTAAAGTGCCTTTGCACTTTAAGTACATTATTACTTAATTGTTGCTCTTAGCTTTGATAAATTGAACCTATTTTAATGTGTTGTATTTTTGAAATTAAAAAAAAAATTGTAAAATAGATCTATATGTCAGCTGCATTAAATCAGAAGGTTTGATATATAGGAAAGCTGCCCTTTAAATGACTCTAGTTCTAGGACCTTACAGACTCAAATGTAAATTATTGGGGTATTTTTTCCTTCTAGGTTTGTTTAGAGTGATTCACTGAAATCAACGGAGAGAATTTAGCAATGGACTAGAGGTTATCAAATGCCTCAGCTGGGAATAACAGCTCATTAATAAAAGATGTTTAACACAATGTCATAGTGAACTGAACAATTAATGTCCTTCTTAATACATTGCATTGCAGCTCTAACACAGTAATGTTCAGTGGCTTAAGATTATTTTCATACTTAACAGAACATTACTTATAATATTTTATGCATTAAATTAGGTATTTTTATATATTTTGTGACAGAGTTTATATTTATAACTTTTTGGACTGAAATTAACATGTCCTTTTCCTGCTAGATACATTTTTTTTCATAAGCAGGGACACCAGCAGGGGTCATCCCACACCTCGTTAAATTTGTTAACATATAGTCAAGTGAACCAATGCCAAAGGTAAAATTTGAACCTGGCTCTCTGGAGTCCTCCAAATCAAGGTAGCCAGAATCAGTATGTGCATCATGCTGACTTTCAGTAGTCTCAAATTACACCTAGTTTTCAGTCTCTAAAGCAAAAGTAATACTGCAAGAATTCTAATCTGCTAGAGAAAACAACCATTAAGTTCCTTAACTTAAATTTTATAAAATGTTTTAAGTTAACAGAATTCCATTCTCAGCATTGGTTTTCTTAAGCCCATCAGTGAACAAATGCCGTAAGTCTTCTCCTTTCCCATTAACTCAGGCCTGTTTTCCTTCAAGCTTTATGTTATCACCTTCAATTTACATTTGCTTCCTGGAGAATATTGAAACCATTTTTATTAACAAGTATTCAGTCAAACTTTATTAAGTCTTATTAGCTTCTAAATAATTTTTAGATGCAAACATTATTGTGCAATTTAAACAAACAGCCCTTATTTACAACAAAAACAGTTTTGTTTTGTCTATTCTAAATCCTTATGCAACTGGGATGGTGATCTGCATATAAAGTAGGCCAGGCTTTTCAATTCCTTATTAAAGCAATTGATGGAGTCTGAAAGAAGCACACTGTTTCCTTTTCATAAATAGGTTACTGCACATAATAATCCTTTATTATCATGCGGAGATTGAAGTGGCCTCTGCTGACTGATTTTTAGAGCTTTACTATAGTTAATAATACAGTAGCTACAACTTAGAGAAATTTTCAGCAATAGCATTTAAGCTATAAATAACTACAATCAATGTTGTTCTAATCAGGACTTTGCCAAAAGGAAGTTGCTTTATATTTAAGAGCTAAAAAGGCTTTGCATGTGTATTGCCAAGTATCTGAGTCATTCAGTAAACTGTCTTCTAATGATTTATGTGACATATGGATACATTAATATGCTAACATGTCAATTCTTTATGTTTAGAGTCCATAGCATCTATGGCTGTTCATTAGATCAGGTTTAAAACTGAAGTGCTACAATGAACTATTGAAGAATCAGTCCTCAAAATGGTCTCACTTCAAGAAGGAGGTGAAATGGTATCACTTTAGTTGAACTTGGAACATTTGACTGGAATAGCACTCGTCTTTGAGCAAGGTACTTGCTTGAAAGCTTCCAGTAGTGACTGTCTTATTATGGCTCCTTTCCCTGGGTAATTAAAATCATCTATTACTGAAACACTAAGAAAAGTATAAGTATTATTTTAAAGTAAAGTTATTAACTCTTTCCAGGTATGATTTTAGTATTGCCTGCAAAACAAGTACTATGTTACATCTAGCAGCAGCTAGGATACTATTATTTATTATTCTCCAGTGAACCAGAACCAATTACAGGTTTTTTTCCTCAGAAAAAAAGAGCTAATTTTTCCAACAGAAATGTTTTAAATTTTCTTGAGTTTGCACACAACAGAGGTAGGGAATTGCTTCTTTTAGTAACTTTATATTGTTTGTTTTTACTGCTTCAGTCTCAGACTGCTTTCATGTTTGCTTTGGTAGCAGAGCCATACCTTACAGAGGTTGCAGTTGCTTTACATTTCGTTAGCTTTCCTAGTGGAATTTATTTAAGGATAAGATTTTATTTTGCACCAGTACCAGCTTAAAAATCATTATTACTGTAGATCTTTTAGGTTTGTTTTTATACCCTTCAGCTGGTATCTATTAAGCAATTCTTTTCATACAGTGTCTAGGTGAGAGAGAAGATTTTTTTTCAGTTACACTTAAAGAGATTTGTTTAACGGGGAAGTGTGTCAGCAGCTGCTGGATAGAAGGTCTCCACGTTTTCTCAGCTGTGCAGCCCTGGAACTTCCTGCTTGTTAGGGAAGAGCTGCTTGCCTGAGTAGTGGCTTGATAATGAGTCTGAAAGAAATTTATTTCATAGTTTGAAAAGCTGAACTGTGAAATTATGTAACGAGGTTAGCAAAATATTATTTTTTTCCCTTGGGAAAACAGAATGCAGCTTTCTTTCTTTGTAAGTTTTCTTTTGTGAAAGTGGATGTAACAGCATTTACAGCAACAGTAACTGTGCAGGCTGAAGCACTGTTGAAGAAGCTATGCAGGTATCTCTGGTGAAAATGGGGGCAGTACACTTCCAAAGCATGAGTATGTTTTTTTAAGAGACTTTTCTGAGTAAACATTAAGTAAAGTTTACAAACGTATTTCCCTTTTTATCCACACAAAACAAATGCCAGTGTTTGCAAACGGGTCTGTACTTTGCCTCTGGGTGCTCAAGTCTGCTGCAGAGCCACTCCAAATGCGCTTTGGTGGGTGGTCCTCCCTTCTGTAGTCTCTGTCTCCCACCAGATTCCATCCTTTTGGGCTCCATTGTTTGCTCAGTTCCTACCTCACCTTTATTACCTGCCTTCCAAGCCCTCACCGTGTAATGCTACAGCTTTTCCACTTGTACCTGTCCCACCTAGGCACTCCTTTCCTTCCCTAGCAAGTTCTGGAGAACCTGTTTCAGCCTTGAAGAGAGCTAATGTCCCTGCTCCACTGAGAGATCATGACATTGCTGAGTGCCCCATGTGAAATAAGACACCTGATCCTAGTGGTATTCCCGCAGGCCATGCTGGAGGAGGGTCTGCAAACTGTTCCCTCTTCCACTCAGGCAGGGAAAAGAAGCCTAAGATCCCATAGCATTTCAGCTTCCATGCAGGATTACCTGTGTACCAACCATAGCCATGCAAGCAGCATTTCTGAGCAAGAACAAATAGATGAGCGCTCTGAAACTACTGACATCACATCACACTTTGCTGTAATTTTGGCAAGTTGTCTTTAGCATGAGCTAATCTTGCCAAAATTAGCTACTAAAATTTTAAATTCAAACTGGTTGTGTAGCATTTTTAAAGTAAATAGCAAAAAACGAGGCCATTCAAAGGTGATTTATTCGCTCTCAAAATATATGGCGTGAACTGGGCTATAGATATGCCTATTTTGTTCCAGGAACTGTAGAGATGCTGAGCACTGATAATACTAATTCCCATATAGCTGCAGTCAGCCCAGCCTGATCATTTTCTAGCATACCCATATGCAACATAATGCTCTGCGGAGTATCTGCCACTCTCTACCCCAAGACATTTCCATTCTGTCCATGACAGAAATATTCCCTTTGGAGTTTATAGCCTGCTTCGGTCAAATGCACTGGCTTGTAACACCTTCTTGTGCTGATAAGAGAACTATACAGTAGGATTTAACATTGTTTTCTTTTTCTTTCCATCAGTACTTGAGTTTGTAAAACAAAAATTGCATTTTTGAAGTTAGGACCTATAATTAATACTGTCAAAATAAGGATCCCAACAAGTTAAAGTGCCTAAATAAAAGTATTATAGAATACTGAGCTTGTATAGCAATGCAAATGCCATAATTTTAAACTGCTCATGAGTGAAATGAGACACTGGAAATGTTAATGAAACTTCTTAGGTTCTTATAGGATAATCACTGTTACAGTTTGTGATTTTTCTTATTACTGTTTTTGCAGACAATAAATATCATTTAACAGAGAGAGAAGAAAAAAAAAACCTCTTTTCCAAAGACCTCCCCAACTGTACAACTCCAAAATAACAGATAAATTAACTTATGCAGATGATGTGACACTGCTGATATATTTCCCTCACTTTTTCAAAGCATTCCATAGGAGAAGTACAAAAGTTATTCTTTTCTCAGAGGATCATTAAGTCTGTTTGGATTATTGATCTCATAGCTTTTCTGGGCACAAGGCCAAGCATTTTGACTAAGGTTTTTAATCCTGGCTAATGAGGGAGGTGGATTAATGAGAAGTTTTTTGTTGTTTTTTTGTGTTATTGGAGGGTTGGTTGGATTTTTTTGAACCAGTAGATTGACATGTTTATGAATACAGATGAATAGATTGTTTTGAGTGAAAGAAATGTTGGAGTGGCAATCGGAGATGCAGTCATTCTAAATACCAAATAGGCTCAAGAGTAGGAGTGAAGTTTGAAAACCAAGACATCATAAGAGTGCTTTTTTCCTGAAATCATGAACATAGAGGGCACCCCTTTGAGTACAGCAGCAGATTTTATTATATGCTCGTAACTATTTGAAGGGATGAAATTAGAGGCCAGATACACCTCCAGTATCTTTAAGGATACACTGAAGTGCTCAGAATTTGGTTCTCATCTCTGATTGTTACCCCATGTGCACACATCTTCATTACCACTGGTTATGCGCTATGCTTGGAAAAAGTAAATAAGGTGAAGTTTGGAAGAGTAGAGTTGATTGCAGTATTTCTGAATGTTTTGGGGTTTCTTTCCTATTTTTAAAAATGCAGTTAATTAACCATTTGTGCACTTAATGCCATAGACTTTAAATTCTAAGGTCTGTTATACAAACTAACTTTTCAGCAAACTGTTCAGACCAATATTTGTAGCTACTTACAAAACAAGAGCAACTCAAAATATAACAACTGATCTTAAGGAGGAAGGTGGCACTACCATTTAGCAGTCAAGGTAATTTAAATCCGTAATTTCAGTATAACACAAATTACAGCAGCATTATGAAGTGCCTGCAATATGGCAGTGTCAGGATCCTTTATGGTGACAGAACAGGTATAGATTTGCTACTTGGCAACACAGATTCCTTACATCTTTTCTTGCCCTCTGTGTGCATTACTCTCCAGAAGTGTTAGACACCAGTTATCTTCTGAGTAGGAGGCAGTACAGCCTTTTTAAGAATGCTGTCTGCATTGGAAAAAGCACAGCTAATGTATACAGACCTGTTGCAGTTATCTCCTCTTGAGATAAAACTTATTTCCATACAAAAGCCTGGGAAAAATCCCCTTGAGATCACTGATAGTATAACAGAGTTTATTTTAAAACATCTTGATTTTAGTTCTGAGAGCATCTCAACTGAGAGGCAAAGGAATTGGAGTTAAGGCAGTTATTGCCTGCACTATAAACTTTTTCCCTTCTCTTCAGGGTTTTGTTACAGATTTGGTACATTGGCATGAGTGACAATCATCTCATCAAGTAAGGGCAATCCTATTGAACTCGCCCAATTGTGAGTGGCAGAGGGGAGAGGAAAATGGTTACGTCCTTTTACTATCACTTAAAATGCCATTTCGGAGATTTCCAGACTGAACGCTCAATCCCATAAATCTGAAGTCAGCATACGCCAACTTTCTACTCGAGTCACTAAGTATGAGATTTTCAGTAATATTCAGGTGATGGGATATTTTGTCTATCACATCTCTTGCTCCTGAGAGGGTGAGGTTTTGCTCGAAGTCTTTGGTTTACTGTATCTCTTCTAAATTTTAATTCTTGATTATTCCTGATTGTATTCTTGCTATGGAGGGCAAATGGAATATGCTCAGGTAGTTCTTGTTTTTCCTTTATCTGATTTCACAAGTAGCTAAGTTCCTCAAGCACCAAGCAGCTGAGACTTGAACAAGTCAGAAGTTTCAGAAATTCAGTGATCTACTCAAGTGAGCAAAGCTTTACCAAAGCTTTACTGCTCCCATCACATCTGCTGTGTTCTGCTGAGATGTTGATTTTATTCAGATGTATTCCAGCTTGAAACAAATACACACTAATAAGTATCTGCATAAAACCTTATAATATTCAGCTTACATGGTTACTTACAATAGAAAAAAGAGAGGGAGTTAGAGGTTGGGAAAAGCCTTTCAAATTTCCTGGGCTTTTTTTTATGAAGGTTTCAGAGGGATTTATTGTGATTACTAATGAAACAAAAGGAATTCTAACAACAGTGTTATATTAGGGGCTTTTTTTTTTTTGTGGTTTTGTGCAAGATAGTGGGGGACAGGGGAGGGAGGAGGGAGGAAAAGGTAGAATATAGTTGTCTTAACTGTCAAGATGTTAAAAGGAGACTACCAGAAAGGTAAGGACTTCAGTGTTCATGACTTAAAGAGCTTACAGAAATGCCTGGTTTTTGTGGAACATCTGAAGGGAAATGGTACACAGGCTGCTTTTCTAAGGGCTAGGGGAACTGGACGGGCAATTCCCTTGGAGAGCTGAGAAATCCCAGCCTTAAAGTTATAGTACATTTACTGTAATTCAAACATAAAGCACCACTCATGTGAAAAGACAGTGATAGTGGGGAAAATGCTTAATGCTACAGTTCACACTTTAATTGGTGGTAGAGTTTGTAGCTTGTGTTTTCTGATACCATAGTTACCATCACATCCAAGTCGTAAGCTACATACCAGAACTGAGTGGATAATTCTTATTTATTGATGTGGCCTTCTTTTCCATAATGCAATGTTTACAAATTTGTTTGATGGTGGCTTAAGTTTTCCATGGCTTCTTTCTGTTCTCCAAATAATGCATGAGAATAATTACTAGCAGTAGAGTCCTAATGGATAATTCATAGTGAATGCCTCAAATTGAACTACCAAGGACTTTGTTTATATTATTGTATTTATTAATTTATTTGCTTAGAGAGGAAGGCAGTGGGCCTAGCTAAAAGCTCATTTGCTGGGAACTGAAAAATTAGTGATCCCTATTTAGTTCTTTCCAGTGTCCTTGCACAAGGCATACCTGTGTCCCCATGCTTTAATTTCTGCATCATTAAATAAGGAGGATGATACTTTCTGCCTTAGTCTAGTGAGATTTACTGATGAGAATTCTTAAGTATAATTGTTTTTCAAAGCAAGTGCTTGTGGCTTTATAGCTTCATCCAAATGCAGCAGTAGTGCACTGCTTCTTTCCCTGGTGTATGCTTTTCTGATCTAAGAAGGTGGTGTGTACATGTCAGATTTAGTTTAGTTTTCTGGTTTTGCTGTTAAAAAAAACAGACCATAAAGATTACCTTCTACAAGGAAAAGATACTGTCTCCTTGTAAAAGATGAGATACATGGAATGAAATGGGGGGAAAGCTACAGTCTGTTTTAAAGCTGTTGAAAATACACAGTATCCCATTGCTTTCCCTCTCTGACGCAGTTGAATCATCTTGTCTGTTTCTGCCCTACAGAATCCTTTCAGAAATAGTTCTTAGCATACCAGTTATTTTTTTATTCAACTTTCCTTCTGTGTCAGTTTGGCTATTGCAGACAGCTTTTATGCTACCAAGTGAGCCAAAAGAGTCTGTGAGTGGCAGAGAGCTGCTGAAAGAAGAATCTGGCACTCTGGGGAGAAAAAGAAATTCATTCAGTTTTCCTTTTCAGCCGCTTCCCTATACTCTTAACTTCTCATATTTTCTACTCCATAGTAACTGTAATAATTCTCTTGTCCATTGAGTGAAGATTGTGGGCATATTTTTCTATATATAGCCCAACTACATACTGTAATGTCCAACTATATGTTGGAAAGCCCCCCATTTTCCACAGACAGTCTTCTAGAAGGGAACATGTCATGCCAAGCAATCTGATGCTTCCATGCAACAGAGAGATGATTTCTAAATGTGGGACTACATGCTACAAGAATCTGTGTCACAATATCCATTCAACACAACAGAGATATAATTTCACCTCCCCTTTTAAATTTGCTTGTGATTAACCAACTAAAATTCATTCACTGTCTAATCCTGTTGTTTTGGTTTATGTTGAGACATTGTACCCATCTAAATTTTGAGACTGCTATGACTAATGCTCTCATTTTCTTGCTGAGTCATAAAAATGGGACGTGAACAATTATTCCTGATTTCCAGGCTATAAGTGACATGGGGGGTTTTGGCTGGATGTGGTAAGTGTTCTGATCCCATGCACAATTTCATACTTCTAGAAAATTGGCAGTTTTTTAGAGGCTATTAATATAGAATATAAGATACATGGTACACCACAAAGTATTTCTGGAAGTGCAGTGTAAACCAGGTGTCCTGGACTAGCAGAAGTAGATCTAAAGCAGTAGTTCAAATAGTCCTTGAAAATACTTGTTCTCTTCTAGGTTCTGGGAGAAATCTAGATCAAGGTATATAAACACTCGGTGATCCTTTTGACATATTAATCTTTGAGATTTTTAGTATTAATCTTTTTCTCTCCTAAGAATAACAGAGTTTATTATCTAAATAAGGATACCTAGATATTCAGTTGCTGTAAACAGTGTTTAGCTCCATAAACATCACTGTAATGGTTTACAGTGGCTAAGGATGCAGCTGCTTTGTTTTGTAAACCCCTTAACCTAAGCAAGCAACATTTACACCAATATCGGGTCAGTGCTGTAGCAATACAGTATGTTATTCACTTTCATTTCACTGCTTTAGAACCAATACAATTTGCCACTGCTTTGGAAATTTTAATCACATTTGAATAGAAAGAGATCTGTGAAAGTTCACCACCTAGTTAATTTTGGGGTGCAAATGAATAATGTCTGTAATAAAACTCTTCGGTTGATACATTTATACACTTAGTGCTTCACAAACCCGTTTGATTCCCATGACTTACAGTTGGAATGCAATTACTTAATCACAGAGATTACAGCTTCTTAACAGCTCTTGCATACCTATTGTGCCACCCTCAAAGTTTGGATGTGAGTCTGTAATCAAAGGTAACTGCACTGTAACAGTAAATGCACTTTCAAAGAAAACTATCTGTAGAGTCTTGGGACATGCACAAAGTCACATTTAGAAAGTCACATTTTCCCAAGGAAGGCCACAGCTCTTTCTTCTTTGTAAGCAGTACATTGCTTCTATCTAAAATACATAACCTTATTATCATGCAAATATTTATGCCACATTAGAATCAGACTTGCTTTTTTCACAATAGATAAGCTTCCTGTATTATTGCAGATAACAAAAATCCAATTTCTGAAAATGTTCACTTATTGTTTCTTTTTTCCTCTGCTTTTTATTAGTGAAGAACTTGTAATTATTTGCTCTTATTCAGATGTTCCAGAGGAAGAATTGAAGTCATATTTCCCACACATTTAGATTCTAATAATTGAAATTCACTGCTTTCTCTTCTTTCTATTGCCTTTAAATAAAGGAACGTACTAGGGAAAAAAGACTCAGCTCAGTCTGGAATGATACAAGTGCAAGTCAGGAATAACTGAAAACAGTTTTGATCACCCTTTGAAATCCTCGATTAAGCAGTTTTGCTAACACTCAAAGAAATTCACTGGAACCTTTTGATTTATTGCACAATAGGCAGAAAGCTGCTTTTCTTCTTCTTCAGGCTCTTACCCTGCCAATGGATATTTGTTCTGTAAGTAACACTGACATGAAAAGTCTGAAGTTGTCCACTTTTTTCCCCTTTGACCAAAGTTGCCTTGGTAAACAGAGTACCATGAGGAGAGTGGTGTTAATCCTCTAAGTTTGAGTTTGTGAAAAAAGCCACACTGAAAGCTGTGAAAGCTTTGAGGAAAATTAACAAAAATTTGCAAGCCTTGCCAGCATCTTTCCAGAACACTTGCCATTTTATGAGATCCCATTTTAATAATGCACTAAACAGTTTCTTCCATGTTAATAAAATGCAAGCATAGAAATAACAGGGGCATGTCCCCTTCACTAAAGTAACTGCATTTAGCGACATGGATTGCAATGTTGATTGCAATGCCAGTTCTCTAATCTGTTGAATTTTGCTTACTAATTGAATTGATAAATTCAATTTTGCTGCCTCTGGGCTGAGTAGTCAGGCTGAGTAACAGCCAGGCTGCTTCTGCAAAGGGGAAATAAGGGACAGAAGAGGATCTGCAACGGAGACAAAAGCACAGCCCTGAAGAGGTGGTCAAGGCCCCCGAAAAGGAGAGCTCTGCCCTCCTAGAAGGGACCCTCACACTCACACACAGAGACGGGCTCCTCCAGCATGACATGCCACCTCACATTCCACAGTCAAGCTTTGATGGGCTTCAGCTTAACCAAACCAGACAGCGGGCACCTGGCCTTTTTGCTTCCCAAAGGACTGCTTGCAGGGCACACACTCAGACAGTTGCACTGGGTTGATGTCTATCCATCTAAAGCTGACCATGTTCTATAAAACTTTGCTAATTTAGCACTCTGGTAGAAATCCCATTCAAAAGGTTAAGGAATTTGATCTGGGGTGCTCTGTGCTTCCACTGGCTGGAAAAGAGGGAATGGCACAGATAACTCTCCTCCAGAGAGTCCTAGGAGCCTGGCCTGACACTTCTAATCTCATTACACTCAGTAAAATAACACTATTATTAAAAATAAAAAATAATTAAAAAAAAAGATAAGTAAGACATCCCAACAAGGGCACAGAGGAAGACAAATATTAAAATGGTTATATAAGAGGAAGTACTTGGTGTTGGAGGTCAAATGGGAATCCAGTGGTGGAGCTGCTGAGATGCAAACTGGCATCCCAGAGTATAACCCCTGGAATGTACTGGTGCTCTGTCTATGACACAGATACTGCTGCCACCAGAAAACGACAGATTGGAGGTCTCCCACAGTTTGCAAATGGTTGGGTTTTTTCCATCATTACTCATGCTGAGTGGAAGTTCTCCTGAATTTACAGAAATGAAAAGAGGCATGAAGTTCTACTGAATGAACAAATATTACTCTGAATGCAGTCCCCAGCCCTTCATGGAAGAGAACACATCTCCAATACCATGTTATTGGCTAAGTATTCTTTTCAATAGGATGGAAAACATGGGGGACAACTGTTTTAAATAATTTAGTTCTACTCTGCTAATTCCCCAGAACATGGTGCATTTTGCCCCCTCTGTGATGAACAGTGTTCAGAACTCAACTTGTTTTTAAATGGGGGGTGTGTGTGTTTGAGGAGAGTAGTAAAGATGTGGAATGCCACAGAACCAGCCCTGCATTTCTACACTGAGATAAATAGTAAACTGTCCCAAATGTATGAACAGGACCATCCTGAGCCAGAGACAGGGAAATGAGACTCCCTGATGACCTCAAAAGTGAAAGAACAAATGAGCCCTGTCTTGCTTATTAACTGACCCTGGCTCCAAGTGTTTTCTGAAAGCACAGATGGAAGAAAGAGCACTGGACTCTCTCTGCCCTGAGAACAAAGTGGGTCACACAGCACCATCAACTTTGAAGCAAAGTTGCTCCCTTGAAATCAGTGCTTGACTTGTTCTTAAAGATTGTGCACTGATCTACCCTTTTAATGCAGAGAAATTATTATCTCTTTACCAGAAATGGCAGTACTTTACTCTCTAGTCCAGTGCAGCAAGAGATTTAAATTCCAATGATAATAGGAGAGGGTCCTTTGAGAGATGAACTGTAAGCATTACTGCCTCTGCAGATTATTCTCTATAATAAATGTTGCTTTTTTTGGCTGCTTGATTTTGTCATCCATGTGGGATTCATGTCATTTAACAGTAGCTACCTAAGCATGAGCTATCTTGTCTAGTTTAATCATCAGTGTTCTTTCTATAGTTAGCAGAAGAAATCAGTCCTACCACGAGTTGATTCATCTCACCCACCTCATCAAATTGCCATTGTCTCCACACTATTTATGCCTTTGTGAATTAGTTAGGCTAGTCTCCTTCCCAAGTTAAATTAAGAGCTAAAAGTCTTGCTGAACAGGAAATGGATGAAACCTCCAAACCAGTTTTTGTTTTCAAGTCACGTCTGTATGGATCTTCAAGTTTCTCATAGAAACACATGAATTGTTCATGCTTTAAAGGCAAAGTGAAACTCTTGTCAAGAGAAAAAAATAGTCAAAGGAAAGGAGCAAGAAAGGTTCTCTTACATAATTGTTTTTACGAGAAGGGCATACATTTTGTGGTATGCCACCCCCTACAAGTCCTTCCTTTATGCCACAAATTCTCAGTGCTCACTGAGCTTTAAATATCCCCCACCCACCTCTCTTCTTGAAGATACTCAGGTTCGATAATTCTGTATCAAATTTTCTGTGTTTATACCCACATTCCTCCTTTGAAAACCATCTTTTTAGCAAGACTTAGCTAATCCTGGAATCCCACAGAGGTTCCTAAGATATAGATGCTCATCTCCCTTCTTGCAGGCAATAGGGCTTTTTCAGGCATGCCTTAAAACACAGGTGCCCTGGACAGAAATGAAGCTTGCAGCAGACAAATTGTTAGTGGTACCAGCAGGAAAGTTACGTACTCTCCAGCTATGAAAGACCACATTTGGATATATTTACACAGGGAAAAAGATCCAGCAGTCTGTAGAGTAGGAGAAGTACTTGTTCATCTCATTTATTCAACTAGATCTAACAGAAGTACGAGAGAAAGTCATTTGGAAGGTGCCTAGATGTTATTACCGTGAGGGGACTCAGAGTGGGTTTGTACTGAAGAGTGAGCAAGCAAGATTCCACCAGGTGCTGGGAATCTCCATGCTGATCACTCTGAGGCAGCACCAGCTACGTACAGTTGCTCTGAGTATCTAGCAAAGTATTTAAAATTATTCTGCTTAGCCAACCATGGCTTTATGATCTGCTGTTTATCATAACAGTTGCTGCTTATAGAGGGTGACCTCACTTTGTTCTTACCAAGACAAATCACTCCATCTTTTTTACATGTCTTTTGTAACTTCTTAGGAGAATAAAAAATATTTCCAAAGGCTTACTGGTGTCTAAGTGTTGAGCCATACCATAAATCACCTCTTTAACATCTGGGCATAAAAGAAATACATGTATTTCTAAGCAGATAGTACTAATTTGTTTTTCAAGCTCTAGAAGGTGTCTAAATGATCACTTTAGCAGCACAGACATGAAGAACTGTTTTATCCAGACAAGTTATCTGAGTTTACAAAATTTGTCGATCTGTCTCCTTTTTTAAGTTGTTTGTATTTTTTCACCAATCACATTGGTCCAGATAAACAGTGACTCAGGCAGTTAAGGAACACGCAGTTCCAGAAGGACAAGCAATCCTTATGATCCCCTGGGGCCTATCCCAGCTCCCAAGGTGAAACTCAAGGCTGAGTAGCAGACTCAATAGTGGCAGATTTTCCAAGGTGCTCAGAGGAAAAAGTGCCTTTGCAGCCTTCCCACTTTGTACAGTACAACTTCCAGTCATCCCTAATGTAGAAGTCAAGTAAAGATAAATGATCAAATGGCTGGAGATGTCTACCTCCTCCCCACACGGATTTTCCTCCATCCACCTCTTGTGATCTGTGCTGACAAAATGTGTAAAACAATTCACAGAACAAAGGCTTTCCTGAATGGTTTTTTTAACAACTTAATCACAGAATCAACACCATTAATCTTCATTTGGAAAGCCACGGATATTACTTCCTATAGCAAGTAAATAATCATTCTTTTTTATTACTTGCTCTCTGAAATAATAAAGATGCATATTTTATTCCTCTGTCTTGTGCTAAGCAGACAGAGAGACAATGCAGCCTGTACTCTTGCTTTAGGTGAGCCCTTCTTGTTTCCCAGTTCATACATACCCACACTTCTTTCCTTTAAATAAACAATCCAGCAAATAACTACCTCTCCTCTTCATTTACATTGGCTCCACTAAAAGAACATTTTCAGATACCAACTGATCAAACAGAGCGATTCATCCATGCAGTAATTGCATAATTGTGAGCTTATCCAGAAGAACTGTCAGGAAGATAAGGATTTTCCTATAAGAAACGTATACACAAGTAGAATGTGTGGTAAATGCACAAAAATGCATGTCATTCATTTCCTTCCATGGCAAGAACAGCAAACAGAAATCAAGTAACTTAAAACAGTTCTTTGAAAGTCATAGAGATGAGTCATATTAATTACACAATTGTGGGTTTTTTTTCTTTTCTAAAAGGGGTTTTGTATATTTTCCACAACTCATTAGATTCCATCAGCTGGTATTTAGAGTTCTGAGAGTCCCAGGTAGAAAGAGTCATTGAAGTGTAAAATATCTATTATTATTGTTGCTCACTATTTGATAGCCTTCACTTTCCAATTAAGACATGCAAAGTATGAAAGAAAATTCTAGCTGTAAGGACAACTCTTGTAAAAATATCAGCCCATTATATAATTTTCTTCTTTCTTATTGCAAAAGGATAAAATGCATCCATATAGCATAAGCCAGTTGCACCCTTTTGTTGCAATCCTGTGTCACTAAAGTCCGTGGAAAATCAGTCGGAGTGGGAATAAAGACTTTATTTGAATAGCAGTGGTTTATTATAGGAAGTTTTCATATAACTGAAAATCCTCCCAGCAACAAAGCAATTTGTAAGGGGACACTGAATTTGTTGCTGAAAAGAGAATTTTAAATGCTGCAGCATGCTCCAAGCCGCTAGTTTGAGGTCTTGAATAATTTCCCTCTGAAATGGAAGCCATAACCATCCCATTTTATGCCATGGCTAGTCAAGAATCTGCCTTTTGGTGTTTGTGGAATCAATATGTTTTATCTGTATTCATGGAAAATATAGAAAGCCTTTTTGGCACTGACTGACTTTATTGTGGCAAAACAGATATATGAAGTTTTCTATTTGTCAAGTTCATTCAGCTATTACCCATTTATTTAGTCTTTTAAAGTATTACTCTTCTTACAAGATTTCCATTAGACTAGAAGGTTTAAAAAGTACCGCTGAGCAAATACAAAAAAAGTTGTATTAAACAAACTGATAAGGAAACAGTATCAACAGGCCTCTGAGATAATTATCTCTGATCTCCAAGCAATTATTTCTATTTTTTAATTGTACTGACAGAATGAAGTTGTCTGAAGACTGAGAAACAGTTAATCTGCTTTTTATATTTTTTTCTAGTCAGGGTAAAAGTACCTAATACACAAATACACACATTTCAAGCAAATATGACAGAATGAGGGCATTATGGCTATGATACTCCACGTATATTTGGAACTGTGGGTAAATTTAGTAGGACTGCTGCAGCTGCTTGAGATACACATAGTTAATACTGTCCTCTGACTAAGAGAGGAAAGAGCAGAAATCACTTGTTAGTTCAATATAAAATGAGGAATGAGAGACCCTCTGGAAAATGGATGTCTAATTCAGAATCCCAATCAGCTGTGGCAAACCCAAGCCTTCCCAGCTCCTGGTGTTCACACTGTCAGTGCTGCCTGCCCGGTGCCTCATACAGGACAGCAGCTCTACAGCTGCACAACTTCAGCATGCTCTGTGAAATTCTTACACGACAGGTTAAAATGCCAGTCTCCTGCCCCCTTGAAGCTATGTGAAAGCTTCTGCCCGTCTGTCCTCTGAGGGCCTTATCCAGCTTTCCTGAGCACCTGTACACTGATTTAAATGGATTTTGGACCTGGCTGCTCTCTCTGAACCTCTTCTCGAAAGCAAGATTGGAAATGCTGAGCCAAGTCGCTGTGCCTGAGAAAAGACTCTGTGTCACATCTCATGCCTAGAACAGGGCTAAACAGGATGCTGAATGTGTAAAGATCAGAGAGATGGAGGAGAGCTGCAATCCTGTGTCCTACGGGATTACAGAGGTTAGCTGATGCTGATCTCAGGTTTTTTGGTATCTGTTTCCCAATAGGATAACTTTCAACATAATTAGTTCTTTTAATTAAGAATGTAATTATTATGATGCATTTGATAAAGCCTATTCTACATCCTTAAAGGAGCAACAGTTATTTAACTAATCCTTGCAGACAACAGATTGACAGGTATATTCATGGTCACCAGTATGGCAGCCGTGATGGGTTGTCTTAGTCTGAAGACATAAAGAAAGCAAACTAATGCAGGGAATATGACACACAGCAGCAGCAGGAGCAGCAGCAGCAGCAGCAGTGCCTATGTTAAGTTCCTGGCTCAGCACTAGATCAAGCTGGCCAAGGGGTTCCTGGTCTCAGGGAAACTTAAGCTGAGAGCTGAGCTGAGAACCCCACCAGGAACTGGCAGTTCTCTCGAGCGAGGCTGGTACAGCTTGGCTGGTGGGATCAAGAGCACCCTCAGCAAGTTTGCAGGTGACACAACAGAAGAAAGGGATGCCACCCAGGGAACCTGGACAAGCTTGAGAAGTGGGTCCACATTAACATAATGTTCAAGAAGTCCAAGTGTAAGGTGCTGCACCTGGGTCAGGGCAATCCCAGACCTGTGAGTACAGACTGGAGAACTCCCCAGGAGTACTGCATCCAGTTCTGGGACGCCCAGCACAGGAAAGACATGGACCTGTTGGAGCAAGTCCAGAAGAGGCCACAAAGGTGCTCAGAGGGCTGGAGCACCTCTAGTATAAATACAGGCTGAGAGAGTTGGAGTTGTTTTGTCTGGGGAAGAGAAGGCTCCAGGGACACCTTCAAGCACCTTCCAGTGCCTAAAGGGACTCCAAGAGAACTGGAGAGGGACTTTTTGCAAGGGCATGGAGTGATAGGACAAGGGAGAATAGCTTAAAATTGAAAGAGGATAGGCTTAGATTGCATACTAGGAAGAAATTATTCCCTATGGGGGTGTTGAGGCACTGGAACAGGTTGCCCAAAGAAGCCACAGAAGTGGTGGAAGTTTTCAGATCCCTGAACACTGCAAGGGGACTTTGAGCAACCTGGTTTAGTGGAAGGTGTCCCTGTCCATGGCAGGGGGGTTGGAACTGGATGATCTCAATGTCCCTTCCAACCCAAACTATTTTATGATTCTATATGAGTAGAATCATAAACATGGATTATTTAATATAGAGTATATGAGTAGAATCATATAGAGATATGTATATGATTAATATAATTCTCTCTAAGGTATTAACCATGTAAAGAAAATATTAATTTTTTCTATTAACCTTGAATCTTTATAGAAATGCAGAAGGAGACTAAAACTTCTCATAATATATTAGATTAGAATGAAGTGTGAATTTACTACAACTGACTTTGATTCTATTTATGAAATCAAGAACTGTGCTACAGAAACGTAAGTTTTGTGAAACAATTGTACAAGATTTCCAGAACAAAGGCTTACAGGTAATTTTAGAGCATATTTTAACAAGCAAGCAGACCTGAGCAAATGTCAAGAACCAATTTGTTCATGTGAGATTTTCCACCAGTAAGCTCTAAAAGTCAGTCAGAGCTCAGTTTCTATTTCACAGGTCTTGATCATATCAGTTAGCTTCATGCTGTTAGATTCACTTGTACACTGAACTTTCTGGAGACAGAGGGAAGAAAAAGAAAAGGGAGAGAAAAGTGAAGAGAAGTCTAAAATAAAGGCAAAGGAAATGAAAAGAATATGGAGATGGGATATAAGAGCTCTAAAGAACACAGTATTGCCAGAATTAAAAAAAAAAAAAAAAAAAAAAAAAAAAAAAGGTGGACTGGGGGGAGGATGCCAAAGGATGGGAGGGAAAACAACATTCCTGATTAAGAAGAAAAGAGAATGAGAATTTACTGAGACTGACAGAGGGAAAGCAAAGCACTGAGTATTTTGTTTTCTCTTGCTGGGAAATAAGACAAACATCAATGTATTCATTTTGTCCTCATAATAAGTAGCGATTATTTCCATTCCATTTAGGTGTTTTACAGTATCCTTTACTTATTGGTGGAGGTTGTGATCTTTCTGCTTCTTCATCCTGTGCAAAATACTGTTGCAAAAGCTGTATTTACTTTCCTTATAAAATTAATTTTAAAATGTCACAAGGTCAAAGGGAAATTCTGTGCTCAGGCTATCCTGGATCAGATCATGACTGCTAAAATTATTAAGATCCCTAGGGAGCTACAGTAATTTACACAAGTGAGGAATCTGGACTGTATTCCAGTACAGCCTAAAGCAGATATTTAATAAAACTATTACAATTAAAAGTAAGCATATTGTACTGTACTGGGGCCAATGGAGTGCAGTTGTGTGAACCAGGTCCTATATTACTTTGCACTAATAATTAACTTCAACATTTGTATCTTTCATCTAAGAGCACTCAGCAAATTTCCTGTAGTTTAATAATATTCTTCTTCATGGTTGTTGGGTTTTTTTAAATTTTTGTATAATTTTGCTTTGATCTATGAGACATCTTTTAATGCACATTGCCCAGACCCTTGTTCCCTCAAAAGAGCTCGGAATGAAATGCTGCCATGGTTTAATTTTCACCTAGAATAGGCAAAGGGCAAGAATATAGCAACAATACACTAGCTTGATCCTGTAGGTCACTTAGCCTTATAATCCTCCCTCTTTTCCTAACAGTGGCTAGCACAGCAGCTTTTTTAAATCTATGGTATAATCAGCCTTCCCCATTAAGTATTTCCTTACTGGGATAGGTATGGAAATGAAACACCAGAGTTTATTACCTCTTTCAAAAATAATTTTTAACATCCTTCTTATTTTTATTCTTGTTATTAATTGACTATACTACTTATGAATGTTATTAAATTTTTGGTCTGCACAGTTGGTTTTTTTTTTTTTTTACATATAAAGGTGTGAATTTTATTCAGGCTATCAAAATTATCCATTGCTGAGGGAATATTTCCCAATCAGGTCTAATTATAGTGTTTTATATGTTATTCCCCATCCTATTCCTTATGCTTCTTAATGTCTTTTTGGACTTCTGGCCCTCACTAAAGTCTTCATTAAGCTGTCTGTTACAACACCCAAATCTCTTTCCTGAACTGAATTAATTCCAAATCCTTTGCACTTTCATAGATGTGTTTTAATACTTTGCATGTATTGATGATGAGTCTCATTTGCTGTCATGATCCTGGTGAAGTTCATCCATTAGCACATGGTATTGAATAAGACCACAGGGCTGCTAAGTCTGGAAGTTTATTGATGTCTAAAGCAGAAAACCAGTATGAACACCTTTCCATCCCACCACCATAAACAGCCTTCCTTCAGTTCATGATGACAAACCAATGTTGTCTTTTTCAGGATTACTTAAGTATGTTAAACAATGTTGCACCTACTACACAAAGTTAAACTATTGTTTTTATATTTTACTTGTCAGGAAGAAAACCTTAATTTTCTGTCTCTTCACATATAAAAACTGAAGTTCAATGTTTAGATAACCTGGAAGACACCTTATCAAAATATAAATGCTATGACAGTCAAAGAAAATGTATTCTAAAATTTTTATATAATTTTTTCTTGATTCTCATAAAATACGAATCCGTATAATGATGAATTTATGAATTTTTTCCCCAGTAAGGGAATATGCTCTTAAAAAGAATAAATTTAGACTAAGGTATTATAAAATGCACTGAAATACAGTATGGAACAATTCAAATTATTTCAGGAACAGAAAACAGTGGGTTACAGAGGTGTATCAAGGTACTGAGACCTCACTCCTTCACTGTGCTCTGAATTTTTTTTAACTCTCCTGGTTTGATGTTTTTCCACATTTAGGGTGAACAAATGTTAAATTGTAGTTACAGGTAATAAAGAGAGCATGCAATCTTCAGATATGGGCTTTAATAGTTTAGGCCACCTTTAACAACCATAACCTGACACTAGCAGAGCAGAACAGATAAACTTCCATAAAAACTATTGTCCTTCAGCATTTCCTCACCATTTCTTTTATCTTTTAGAAGCCCATTCACTTGACTTGGACCTGTAAGAGATTCTGGCACTTTGGCATATGCTGAGGGTAAAAGGGAGACTTGACTCATCCACACTTCATTCAACACACATTTCTAGGCATTTCTAATGTTGCAGAAGATAATCAAGTGGTTGTTCCTGACCCTTACAGCTTCCAAGATTCCTTGACCAACATTGCTACAAGGAGAAGACAATATGCATCATGCAAATGGGGAGAGGGAATCTCAGCCACACTGCATCAAACATGAGAGCAGTAATTAAAACATTGTAAATTGAGTTTGAAATCTGGTGAGAGGTCTGGACACCTTCACAATACATCAAAACTCTAGAATCTCACTAAACATGGATATGGAAACTATGAGACTTCCTACAGCTTCTGTGTGCAACTCCCACAGATGGGATGGCATTTGGTACAGGAAGAACAATGTTATAGTAAAATAGTAAACAGCAGAAAGATAAGATTTCCCTTAGTGTATTTGACAATGCAAACAATCAAATGGATTTAATTTACAGAGATATCAACAAGTTATACCATTATCTGGTTTACACTAAAAAGTGAAAAATGCATCTGCAAAAGTGTGTAAGGAAATGTTTAATCCAGGTGTCTACAGAGCAAAATGCTTCCAGGAAAATGATTCACAGGTTTCTACAGGAGCTGTGTATATTATAGGACTAAGTAGAACTGCAGGGGGGCTGTTCACAAATAATGCATGCTTGCCTGCTATTTACAGCTTGTTGAGTTCATGAGATGTGAATAATTAGCAGAATTCTGGGGACCCTAAAAAAAAATAATTTTTTACTAGTAAGCCATACTTTCCAATTGCCAAGGGCTACACTGTACCTCCAGTCCTTTTACCAGAACCTCCTCACATCCTGCAGTTCAGCGCCATGCTTGAAGAGTAGCTACCTGGGAATCAACAGGCCACTCACAAAGGTACTACTCAGAGTTATTAATGGGGGCACCACCAGGCCTTGCTGGGATCAAAGGCAGTTTACAGCTAAACATGATTTTTTTAGAAATTTTTAAAAATGACCCTTCATAGCGTGCAGTTAAAAATGATCTTATTCTTTCCTGACCTGCATGTAGTTGTAGTTCTGGTTCATACACAGTCTGAGGAAAATGCACAGAGGTTGCACTTGCAGACAAAAGAATCTATATGTAGACTATAACCTTCCTTAATTTATACTAAGAGGATAATTCAAATAAGCTTTATGCAAGTTGACAAGAGAGACTTATGGCACATTTGTAAAGTGAAATGTCTTTGTTGATGAATTAAAATCTATAAAGACTGTGCCTGTGTACACCTGGTTTTGTTGAGGTGTGAGATTCTTTTCAGTCTGCAAAATTCAGTAATGGAGAGGAACAGTACAAACTCAAACCAGCTGTAAGTAAATTAACTCATCCTTTGGAGGCGAGTGACCATTGCCAGTGTATTCCTTTTCCTATTTGCAATGCACTGTTTGCCATGATCCATTATCAAGCATCAATTGTTTTTTTAAGGCTGAAAATTTCAAAGCACTTTGCCCACCTGCCAAAACAGCTACAGAGCTGCTTTCAAATAAGTGCTACAGATTTTTATATAAAAGATTTGTAAATACAGGGAATCAGTGAGTGAAATAGCAATTTTTGCCCTAGATTCTGAACTGCCCAGTGGCTGTGCTTCACATTTAAAAAGCTTTCCTTCTGCCAGTAACGCTGAATCCTCACATATGCTCCACAGTCTCTGTTTTGCTATAGACAAGGCTAACTGCAAATGTGAAGATTGTTAAGTGGGAAAAATACATTTGTTTTGGTTTAGTAGCCAGTAAAATATGTTTGTTTTGCACATTTATACTAAACTGCACTAAATTACTAAAAGAAAAAGAAGTGCGGTACAAATAAGATATATGATCAAAGATCATGTTTGCTGCCAAGCCACAGAAAATAGAGTTGGTTAATATAAACTCTAGCTATCATGCGAAAAACACTGAAAGAAACATGTATCACACTAAATGTTGCCATGCTTCTGTGGTGAAATCACTTGGACAGACAGATGACAGAATCCTTTTATACAAAGTAAGCCCCCATTAACTGTCACCATATGTTAACACATATTTCTATCTATTTGCAGCCAATTAAGAACTGCATTATTCAGTAATTTTCCCTTCTATGTTAAAAAAAGAAATGAGTCAATAAGAAGCACTCAAGCTGACGTTAATACAGCAGACCTCAACCACACTCACTATTAGTTGACATTATCTGTCCTACCATTTTAAATCTGGGGAACTCAGAGGGGATATTCCTATCCCTCTTGGATGGCACAATTACAGACTGAATCCTCTTACTAAGCAGAATTGAAGAAATTCATAGAGGAGAAAGACATTGGTAAGCATGAAGACTATGGATCTCTACAGTACCTGCCTAAGAGGAATAAGCATCACCGGTTGAATATACAAAATGGCTTTATCTGTCAGAGCAAAGATCACAATTTCCTTGCACCCCTTCCCTTGAATGGCCACAAACAGATACCTAAAGGACTATATGAACAAGTCAACAGTGTTGTGATACTTCCTCAGAATATTTGCTCAGCCTCCAAAAATGTGTATCACAGAGCTTTCCTAAGCCACAAATACAGAAAGGTGATGACTTCCAGAACTAGGTCTGATAAGAAATGCTGGGCAAAACACCCTCATAATTTAACAGAGGATCATTAATGTAAATGTAATGGCAGTGGATATGTTACTGAGTAGGTTGTAGAAAATAGAAACAAAAAATCACTGACTCCAATAGGCTGTGCCAGAATGCTACAGGCAGTAATATCAACTGAAACATTGAGGTCAACAGGGATGAGCAAAGGGAACCACAGTCTAACAAGCAATGTTATTTAAGCACAACAAAAAACTCAATGTCAATGCTGTAAAAATGACATAAGTCAGGTTTGAAACAGTGGCTAAATATGTTGGGGCGAGGGTGATGCAGCAAAAAGCCATGATGTTTGTACTTCAGAAATACTAATAACTGCTCACATTATCTACTAATTAGAGTGTCCTAAGTGTGTAAAGCAGCATGTATTCAAACACAACCGCAAAGGACCAGAGGTGCTGCATTTTCCCATCAGTTTTATAACCTTTGTGCATGTGAACAAGACCTGGTAATTGTCATGCATCCAAATTTGCCACCAAATTGATGTGCATGTCTGTAGGAAAAGACCTTATTGCTGAATTTTTCATTTTCCTGCCCCTGAAGTTTTTCTTTATTAATTGTACCATGAGAAAAACAAAAATATCAGAGAAAAGAATCCATTGAAGACCCTAAGTCAGTTTTCAGAGCTTCCAATTTCACACTATCTATAAGGAACTTGATTTCTGTTTCCATTAGAAACAAGGATCAGCTCCTCTCAATTGCTGCCAGCTGGACTCAGTGTTGGCTGAATATTCACACCAGTGAATTGTAACAGCTTTTCTTTCCTGTGCTTACACAGGGTTGCTTTTGCATGGAATGATTTTATTCACATTTGCTTTCTAGGCGAAAGGTTTAAATTTCCTCTCTGCACTGTTGTTGGATCTCTAATCCAATCCTCCTCTTCTCAACCAAGCGAAAGTCTTCCTTCCTTCCCAGACTTTCTCTCTTGCCCCCAGGCTCTACAATTCCTGAGGCTGGCATTAGCAGTAAAGACTGAAGCAAAGAAGACATTCAGGAACTCCACCTTCTTTGGATCCTTCATCCCCAGGACACCCACCTCATTCAACACTGGACCCACATTTTCCTTAGCATTCCTTTTGTTACTGATATACTTGAAGAAGCCCTTCTTGTTATCTGTTGTCAGATTTAATTCCAAATGGACCTTAGCCTTCCTCAGTGCATCCCTGCATACTCTGACAATATTCCTATCTTCCTTCCAAGTGGCTTGTCCCTTTTTCCACATTCTGCAAACTTGGTTCTTCCATTTGAGATTTGCCAGGAGCTCCTTGCTCATCCATGCAGGTCTTCAGCAGGAATGCACTGAAAGCTATCCCCAGAATATCGAAGGCATAATATATGTGGATTGTAAAGTCTGATATATTTTCCAAAAAAAAGAGAGAATATTCAAAAGAGAATATAATCTATTACAATTTGAAGCTTTCCAGTTTTGGCAACTTCACTGTGATCCTAAACAATGCAGTAGACACTTTCTAAAAATACTATCTATTGTGTATATCTAATACTGCCATTAAAAATATTTCCTGGCAGCAGGCAGTTTTAGAGAGAAGTTATTCTGATTTCTCTTAAATTAAGTGTGATTTAATAGTGTTTAAATAGTGTTTTCTTTCCAGCAAGAGACATATCTTAGTCACACCAGTAAAGGACTTGTTCCATTTCCTGACGAGCCCAGCTTTGCCAGAAATAAATGTACAGCACTTAGTTAGTCCCTTGGTAAAGGAAATAATGCAAGATGTCAAATTACTGGTGGTAAGAACTTTTTACTGAGAAGGGACAAGAAAGCTCAGGCTGAGTTTTTCTGCTGCCACCCATACGATGGTTCTGGCTACATGAGGCATTCCACTGGGACGAGAAAACAAAAATAGCAAACAAAGTAGTCTGACGTTTTATATATCCAGTTATTCTAAAATAGAGAAAATAAAATCATTTTAGCATAGCCTTATTTCTCTTCAGGAAAATGATTGAGTCATTTCAACAGTACCCTGACCTAGCTGGAAAAAAAAAGAAAAATAAAAAGAATTCTGACAATCTCTTACAGTGGATTTGTAGAGGATTGGTCAGCACAGAGTGAGCATAAATAAAACCAGCTAACAGTCACCAATGTGCATGAAATTTAAAACGCAAACAGTTGTGACTTAGAAGAAATAAACAAATGGTCTGAAAATCGTCTGAGTTTCAAATCACTGAGTCAACATGGGTCATGTGAGAGAAGGCTAAAATGAACTGAGAATTATTCACAGACAAAGAAGAAATTGTTTATAAAAGGAATTGCTCTTCTAGTAAAATTCATGCCCCTTGTTTCTCCTGACAAGATGTATGTTATAAAACAAAAGGGGAGCCCCCTGTGGACAGTTGCTTACTCTGAAAAATATGTTAATGGGAGTATAAAGTCCTCTTATCTATTTTTGTTAACATCAGATGGAAATAAGGAATAAAGTATGACTTTCCCCTTGCATTGATTATTGTGTGCTTTTAGATATCTATTGTGAACACAGTGATAGGTAAATATCCTATTGATATCTAATAAGTTGTTCATTTTTTTAATAACCAATAAGTCAGCATTTACATTTGATCTTCTTCCAGCTAATACTGAATATAATCCATTTGTACTAAATAAAATCTCAAGGACTGGAAGACATTCAGGATCTGCTGGCAAGGTCACACTGGCTGAATAATACATTTGATTTACACTGTAATGAAAAATCAGTGTCTCTCAGTGAAGTAGGTGAATAAAATGCAGCTTTTAAACAGATGTTTTGTACTCTCCTGTGCACTCAAGTCCTTAGAGAAAGGTTAACTACACATAAATAGGAAGCAAAACACATCCTAACTGTGGTCTCGTAAAATCTGTCGCTTAAATCCTCTTCAGCACCTGAGAAATGGAAGGCAGCAAATGCAACCTCAATCTTTGAGAGGGACTCCACCAGGTGTGCAAGAAACTACAGATAAGTAATTGTGTCTTTCAGGCAAATAGTTAAAAGTCAGAATGAAAAGTAGAACTGGAAGATATTTGGATAACCATAAGGGAAGAAGTAATTCAGCTTCTTTAGGTGAAAGGTGTGTCCTTCAAGCTTCTTACAGTTCTTTGAAGGACTCAGTATGTGGGTAGGTATAGTGTGACCCAGTGATTGTCCTTGGATTTTTGAAAGAGTTCTTGAAAAAGGAAAGCTCTCACACAGTAAAAAGAGAACAGTCATCTTGCAGATCAGTAAAATTAAAAATTAAGAAACAAATATAAAAAGAAATAATCAGCATTCCCAGCTGAGGATGTTGTCACAGAGGTCCAATAGGATCCATTTAGCAAACACAGGTTATTCAGCATGTTTATGAATGAATATGAAAAGAGAGTTAACAGTGAGATAAAACATTTCCAGGTGATGAAAAATAATCAGGATAAAATAGCAGATGAAATGCAATCTTGATTATGGCAATGGATAATAACAACCACAGCATTTACAATTTGTAAGGATTCTTTTTTTTTTTTTTAACCAGGAGGAAAAAATTGAATCATTACAGACAGTTCTCCAAAAACTCCTGTTAAAAGACCAGAAGAGCAAATAATGTTAAATACTAGGAAAAAAATTGAGAACAATTAAGGTTTGTCCTCTGTTCTGAATTTTGAATGAAATTCCGGTAACATCAACTTGAAAAGGAACACAGCAGAATGAGGCAAGATACAGAAAAGTAATTAGGAAGATGATCAGAAGTATGGAACAGCCTTCACATTGAGAGAATAAATAGTCTATGACTTCAGGCTTGAAAAGACATTATATATGACAGACCACAGTAAAGACCCTTGAAAGGCAGGCGTTTGCTGGTTTACATGCTACAAGAAGTAGTGCCTACCCGTAAGTGACAAGGCAGCAGATTTAAAAGAAATGTAAAATTTCAGAGGGACAAACAGTATTGTGGGCATCACAAGTACAGGTGTCTAAGCAGTATTGAAGAAAAAAATTAAACTAAGAGGTTTGTAGTCACCTAGTCTGCCTCATCCTGCTCCTGAACTCTCTAACTTTGTGACTGTTGGGAGAAGGAAAGCATCATTCTGCACATGTCCACTGTCACTCTCATCCCTATATATCCATTGCTGATCAATAGTAGCTACAGATCACTGATAGTTCTGGAAGATCTTTAATAAAAATACTCATACTGTGAAATCAAGCACTTGAAATTTATGAAACCGCAGGATTCAGGATGCCCTCATAGCTGTACTTCTGCCATCTTCTACTCTGTGCTGCTTTTTCCAAATGTCTCCAGCCTCGTTCCGAGTTGGGGTGGCTCACCCCCCTAAATGGAGTAACTACTCAATATTACATTGCACGCCTATCATTCATCACACAGACAATACTACATTTACTCTATGCCATCAAACAGAAGCCCCGAATACAGAATTGCCCTTTTCCCAATGGGCACGAGGATCAGTTCATGAAGATGGGAGTTTTGACTTGACAGTGAAAGGGAGAAGGGAAAGAAACAATCACCACCGCCAGTTACTTTAAACTCTCTGATATTTTAAAATCCTTGATCTTAGTTTTGTAAAATTTTAGTAATCTTGACAATCAGTTCCATGACCAGCTGTCCATTCTGTTAGTGGATAGCTGGCACTAAAACTGCCTGCATACCAAAATAATGGTGGGATTGCCAATGGTAGCATAAAGAATGCCTAAAACCTGTTTATATTCTAAAACTGTACGTACTTAGGGGATTGCTAAGCATAAGCATGTTAGTTATTTAATCACTGTTACAATGGTAGTTAAGCCAACACTGATAAATGGAGTTGTATGTACAAAACTCCCTCAATCTTTAGGAAGCTAGGTATCTTTGTACTTTTATTTTGTTACTGTTTTTGCAATGCCAGCTTCCCTTGGGAGCCAACTTGAGCATCTTGGAAAGGCTGTAACTTAAGAAGCACACAAATCCTACTTACTAAATCTTAAGCAATGAGGTTTTTATACATATAGACATGCTGCCTGTTCATGAAAACAAAGCAAATTAATTACTAACACATTGGCACAAGGCTGTTCTATCAGCAAGTCTGCTTCTACTATACCTAAAGTCCTAAACTTCTAAGGCTTAGCATAAAACAACTTATCTTGGTTTTGATAGCTTTATATTAACTAAAATATCCTACAGTGCTTTGATGTTTCATGTAACACCACCAGTCAGAGGCTTGAAAATCAAAAGAAAATGAAAGTAATTAGCAAAGTATTTAGGCTGTATTTAACACGAAGGATTTAGTAACTACAATACAACATACAGCTCTGGACACTGAAAAGTTTTTAAGTCCCTTATATAAAGTTGGAAAAGGTAATAAAATAAATGTGCAAGTTGGAAAATATTAATTCTGCAATCATGGAAGCCTTTATGCTTAAAAAAAAAATAGTTTTGTACTATATTTCTGCTAAACAAAATCCCAACCCTTAAAACACAGCATAGTTGGACTATTTCCTTTGGCTTTGTCTCAGCATTAAAGTAAGCTTTGGTTTCTCCAGTGATTCTGTGCAATTCTGTAAATCGTGTCCTTGTTGACTAGAAAAGTTTTATTAATCTGTCAGTAAATACTGTAAGATTTTTCAAGTTCACTGTAAGTTGGAAACTAGGAGAGTTTTCAGAACACTTCAATGTAATCAAAGTCAGGACTCATATTTTGGCTCTAGGTGCTCATTTACAAATGAGCAATTCATCTTGTGAAACGGAAAGGAAATAGCTCCAGGTTTATGTCACACTGTTATGATGTGAAGTGCTTCTCATTGACATGACTCTGCTTTAGACTGAGCACCAGCAGCACTGACAAGGCTGAGAAAGAAGGAGCTGAATTTTTCTCTGACTTTCACATTGTTCTGCTCAGAGTGAGGAGACTGTGAAAAGCATCTAAATGTGTTTAAACTGTCCAAAGCAGAAAAGAGAGACACATGACAGGACAATGAACACTAAGGAGGGAGAAGAATTCTTTATGATGGTACCAAATAATTGCTATTCTCTAAAGACTCAGCAATAAATGGGGAAGAATGCCTAACCTGAGTCTATTGTGCTGTGCAGAAGGCTCTTGGGAGAAGAAACAAAAGTCTCTTTGATCATTTGAGAGCAGGCAGAGAAGTCAAATATACTAATGCAGCTGTAATCCCATATTGGCAGGTCAAGGTAACCTGGCATGTCTGCTGCATAGAACATCAATATTCTGTTGGAGCACTGAAGATATTGCTCTAAGACACCTTACAACTGGAGCAGATGTTGTGTGTTTTCAGCTTAGACAAACTATTCCTAAATTTATGAAATCCCATGGACAAGACAAACCTTCAGGACCTTGCAGAGGTTTCTGGTTGGATTTAGTTTTCTTACAGCAAGACTGCTAATACCTGTAAAAAGGATAAAGAGTATCTCAAAAGAGACTGACTGAGAAATGAGAATGCCTATTAAAAACACAGTAAGGTCAAAGAAAGCAGCTGTGTGTCTTGTTTCAAAAGTAAACAGCATTATTTTAAAAATAATATGAACAAAATATATATTTCCTGGCATGTAGCCCTGCAATAAACATAAATTTAATAACATTAAGAAATACTCAGAGTTATTTTTAGCAGAATCAAAGTATTGATTGAATTCAGAGACATTCAAATTACCTCTTTGACTTTGTTAGACATTAAACCATCATATGCTGTGTATTCTGGGATAAAAATTGAATTTTCTTTACAATCCTAATATTTCTAGTATCCAACATATACACACAAAATACGTTTTATAATAAGATTTTCTTCCATGGAATAGTCAAATACGAAAGATTTCAAACAAATAGAAATGTATCCTAAAATCTAGTTATTTACAACAGAATTAGGAAGTCTAAATTCTGTTCTGCTCAGTTTTTTACAAGCTGGGGGACAAAGTTGTGCCTTGGTAGTATCTACATTCTGTCTGCATACATTCTGGCAGCAAGGTATACTGTTAGATGTGACTAAGGATGCACCTCTTTCCCGAATGGTGCACTGTGCAATAACCCTCCAATTGTTAATTTCATTCTATAGTTGCCAGAGTAAATTATATCCCTGGTGGCAGTTCAGTAATACATTCCTATAAAAGCTAATAGTAAGTCAATAGAAAACAAAAGAATTATTTTGTTAATCTCAGCATGCCCTGACTCTATTTTTCAAAGAGAAAAAAAAAGAAATAACTTTAGGATACTTCATAGGTACTTATTTTATAATGGTGTATGTATGTAGAGGCTATATTTTTAAAGTTTGGAAGCAACCACCTAGCATATCAATTTTTTCATTAATGCAAGTAATGGACATGGATCACTAAAAACATTATACTTGGGCAGTGGCAGCCAATAGTTTAATTCATCCAAAATAATGGAATAACCACCCTCCTCCTCTATTACTCCCACTGGCATTAGGTCTAGACAATGTCACATCAAAGAGCAGCAGTTAACACCAGGGCAATCTGACACAAACCTGGAGCTGTTTCCCTTTTCCTTCACATGATAAATTGTTCATTTACAAATGAACACCTTGAGCCAAAACATTAATGCAGAGTCTGCCTGCATCCTACTGTTTGGAAGAATTATTATAATGACAAAACCTATTGATATTACAGAGGTGCCTGCCTGATGTGATTTGTCATTGAATAATTTAATTTGTTAGTAGTTAATATTCACAGACTACAGTCTTTAAATTAAATCACATTTCAAGATGCTCAAATTCTATTAACCTTTGTGTTTGTTCATATAGGTTGTTACTCAAAAAACCATACATTTTGTCAAGTCAGAGCAAATTTCTGGGAAAGGGTAAGAGATTTTGATGAATAGCAATAAAACAAAGCCTATGCTTTCACTGTTCAATAACAGTTATTTCACAGAGAGAAAAGTATATTTTAAGTTTGGGAATGTCTCAATCATTACCATTCTTGTACCTGTATTTTCTGCTTCAATGATAAGTTCACTCAAGTATGGTCTGTGGGTGGGTGCATTTTTGCAGCTCCCTGGGACTCACACATCAGAAAAGGGGGATCTCTGAAACACTTTGCCCATACTTTTTCTCACCTTTGGTGAGCCCCCACCCCTACAGGGTGCTGAAATAATGATTTGCAGCTGACAAAGTTGCCACCTCAAGAGTGCTGATTAGGAAGGAAAGAAATAAGCAAAATATTAATTCCATTTCTGTAGAGCAGAGTCCATGTTATAAAGCAAGAAAGATATTAAACATATCCCCAATAAAGCTGGCTGGAGTGAAACGCTGCAAGGCATAAAAATCCCTTCAGCACTCAGAATGTTAATCCTTTGGTTTATTATACTTGAATATTAAGACAGAATTATCTAAATTAAGGACCTGACCTGAAAATCTTTTCCTCCTCACTGTAATTACACTAGGACATGTGAGAAGGCCTGCAAAGAATTGCTAATACTTGTAATGCACCTCCAATATCTCAATCAAATATTTCAGCTTCTGAATACTTTTGTTTGTTTTGCCTTTGGTAATCCCCCTCATGCCAGAGCTGATGCTGATTTTGTCACAGGTAATAAGACTGTACTTTTGCCTCTTTTGCAGGAATGAATGCTTGATTTGGTTTTAACACCATTTCCAGGCCTAGATGAGCAACAAAAATGTTTTGGAAAATGACACTATCAGCTTTAGATTTGGTTACAGGGCACTGTACACATGATTATAGCACAGCATAACTTTGAAGGTCATGTTTTCACAGACTGCTAAATAGAATCCTTGTCAAAGCTACTGCAAAAAATATTACCAAGATTGCATAGGAAAGAACACCTGATGATTGTGGTCTCTGTTTCATGGCTAAACCCATTTATTTTCCACTACACTATAATGAAAAAATCCTGTAAGCATCAGAGTATCTTCAGAGATACTTTAGTAGAAGGCTAAATAACTATTTTTAAATACTTTAGACCTGCAAAGCTAAAGAGCAGGAAGTTCTGGCGGCTTTGTTTTATCATGAACTTTGCAAGCAGGAGACAAAAAACTTCTTGCAGTATACATAAGTCAGGGATGCCAATTACAATATTATACCAGTCTTTCCAGTGCTGCAAGGGATTTCTATAAAAATCTCCTTCAGAAGCTAATACCTGAGTGTTTTATTAGCACTTTATCTCAAACGGCAATGCTCACTCCGTTTCACTTCTTGTATTTTCATTTAAATTTCCATGGTTCAGATTTCTTTCTATTCCCCTGAGAACATTTTGATTATAAGGAAAGATCCCTTGTAGTACAACAGGAGAAATCAAAAACTCCCAAACATTCTAATTAAAGATGGCCAGCCCAATTTGTATTTGTTAGCTGACCTGGACTATAACAAGATGTTTTATTCTGTGCTATCAAGCTATTAAACAATTTCTTTTGAATGAAACATGTTGGCATCAACCAGAACACAGAGATGACAGAAATAAGGATAAAAAAATCCTTCTCTTTTAGTGAAAATGTATGCTTTCCTAATAAGTTAATCAATTTAGTGATGCTTCTAGGGGAAGAGATTTCTATGAAACACTTCAGCAAATCACCCCGTGTTCCATTCATTCAAGCCTTTCATGTGTCATTATTGCTTAGTTTTTAAAGATCATATAAATACCATTGTCCTTTCCTTTTAGCATAAGGAACTTTTCAAATCATAGTTCATGTTTTATTTTTTTCATTAAATACTTTTCTAGTAAAAAACCCCCAGTGTTAGCAGCTGAGAGAAGTCTACCGATAACGGCAACTTAGAATTTTCTCCTCCTCTCTCCATCTCTGAGGTGTTGATGTATCCCTGAAAAAAACTGTCTTTATGCTTTCTTTGTCAGTACATTTCCTGCAAGTGAGAACTTGATATTCAGAGGATGTACCAAAAAAACTAATCTTCCCCAAAGTACCACTGAGTTCCCTCTAGATGTTTTTCTGATTGCTTCACTGAGGCATTTCTTTATTAGTATGTTTATACATTTAGATACCAAAGATGGTTTTCTATAACACAGTCTCAAAATGTAGGTGTGATAAAATTTAATAGTTAAAAGCCAAAAGAAAACTTCTAAGAGAAGGGATGAAGGCCTTTATTGACCCAAGACAGTAAAAAACAGCTTTCATTTCACTACCTTGATCTTTAAACTTCGAGCCATAGACCTGATCCAGCAGCCATTAGAAACCAGTACATCAAAATTCCACGGACCTCAGCCCAGAACAATACAGAAAGTCAGGGTTTCCAAGTGCCTACATTTGACAGAATGACTTTTCTTTCATCAGCTTAATGAATTAGTTCATTCTGGATGCAGCATGTGAGGCATATAGATAAGGTCTTGGAGTGTCAAGGGTGCAAAGATTCTCATGACTACAAAATCAGCCATTTATATGTGAAGGCAGATCTAAATGTGCTTAGAGTTAACTACAGCTGCTACCAATAAAAGTTAGCACAGCAATGGCCTTTGCATGCCAGAAAGTACCTCCCCATGGATAAGGAATGTCAGTGCAAGAATACAATGTGGTGATGATAAGCAACGAGGAAAGGCAGCTTTGGCATCATAAAACAAAGCAGATTCAATCCCAATTACAAAGAGTATAAGATCTTAAGTGTTCCATTTATATGAAAAGAGTGGGTAAGAGAATAAGCTCCTTCAGCTGGCAAAGGAAAAGATTATACACACATACACGTGTATGTGTGTTTAAAGAGAGTCTGATAGCTGTAACTTTTCCTGACAGCCACAATCTTGCCTACAAATAAAAACTGTTGTCTTCTTACCTGCAATGCAATACAGTAGAACAGTATCACTCTCTCCTCCCACCCCTCCACCTCAGCATTTTAGGATAAAAGCATAAAGGAATTTATGATTGTGCAGATTATATACCTTTACGAAAAGGTGAATAAAATACTCTGGCACCTTTGATAGCAAAATAGCTGCAACAACTCAAGGGATGGAACCAATAAAACTACAGCAGTAGAGAAGAAAACAAATCACAACCCTCATCAAAGCACAAAACTTGTAGCCCAGTCCTAACTCTCTAAGGCACACTAAACATAATTGTTTGCAGAACACACAAAGCTCTTAACACATAAAGCTCACATAGCTGAGCTGTGTAAGAACAGAAGGACTTGCCAGCTCCACATGGGATATGTGTGGGGAGATTTGTGCAGAGGGAGACTGCTACCACAGAATGAAGTATTCATTCATTTAAGAAGATAGGCTGAAAGGCCATGAATTGAAATCTGATTCTAGAGAATAACTGTCCTATGAGTTATGTCAGCTGTCAGGTGAGTTGTACGTACAGCAAGTGTGGTCTGAGTAACTTCAGCTAATACGGCCACAGGCACAGAGCAAAACATAGCAGTTCCAAAAGCCTTTTGAGTAACTGTTCCTGTAGGCAAAAGATGTTTACTCATGTACTTCACAGTGACATCACTGTGAGCACAAAAAGCTCAGTGCATCCTGTATATTAATGAGTCAGTGGACTCCTTTAAATACGTACATTTGCCTATAAGGCTGATAAGCAGCTTTTGAAAAACAAGACACACAAGTGGTTTTCACTTCCAGCAGTTTATAGGGCTCTAGGGAGACCACTGACATCTCTCTGATCTCAGAAACAAATAACATGAAGTCTCCCCAATAAGGAATGCTCACAGTACTCCTAGATTGAGTATGGCTGTGAGACACCATTCTTCACTTAAGCATGTTGGACTAGAAACAGAAGTGTTATGAATGGCTGCAGAAACTATGGACCTTTAAACACATATCAGACAGTGATGCTCTTTTGGTGAAGAACTCTCTACATTTGGCTGGCAGACTGAGAAAGCTGTGAGATTAGAAAAAAGATTAGAACCAGTGAGCTCAAGGGGCACATGAAATAGATCTTATTGTGTCAATATATTCTCTTTTATGATCTCCCATGTATGACTATTTTGTTGTGTAAGATGTACTGTACAGAAGAATGAGGAGAACAACTAGGTTAGGGATGGACTGGACAATGCAGATATCCTGCAAGTGGATTTTACACGATATTGGTTCCAAATGGTGAAAATCCTGTATGATGCTACTGAATGTGGCATGTGGCAGAGGAAACTAAGTCTTACAAAAATCTCCTCGGTATTTGTGCTTTGCATTAAAAGATACTGTTTTGATATTTATTTATTTCTATTTTAATTCTTTGGTTGATGAATGCACATGTCAGCAACAAAAAAATTCTGGCACATGGATTATTTTTATTTATTCTTATTAACAGGAAATATCACTAAGAGTTCTTTCAGAGTAATTTTTTAAATTATTGAAGTAATTAATTTTAACTTTGCAGAACTTTCTTCCTTTCTCTAGATATATTCAAAGGTGGCAACCACAATGCTGTATTACTAAACATCACCTCACAGATTTGTGACATTGTTTTGTTCATAAATTATTGGCTATTTGGATTAATGAAGCAAAACAACCATCTCCTAAAGCAGTTTGTGATCAATTTTCTACCTGCGTAGAAAGTTCTTTGAAAAGTACAAAGTACCTAAATCAGGCTAAAAACTTTCATTTTCTTAAAACTGCTCTGAGCTATTTGGAACTAACCAGTATAAAGTGAGAGGATCCTCATCCTCTGCTATTTATCCCTCCCCCTCTCTTCCAGACTGGGGACGCATGAAAGTTGGGTAAAGTGCTGTTGCACTCTGACAGCTCACAATATATACATGGGTCCTTGCAAACAATAGTCAGACAGCCATAAATTAGATCAGTGTATAGGTTGCTCTAAATTACTGTACATTTAAAGAAGTTTAATGATGAGAGAATGACAGTCAGTTCTGTGGAAGAATCCCCATTCCTGAGCTGAAAAGACCTTGGCACAAGAGAGAATCTCACTCTTTTTCAGTGCTTCTCCACTATTTTAGGAGTCATCATTCTTCCATGCTGAGAGATCATTTTCTAAGTTCTCTGTGTTGCCATAGCAAAAGCCAGATTTTTTTTCCCTCCCAATGCCTGACAAAAAGAGTCTGTGCAATATTACAGAGGAAAAAAGTATAAACAACAGTTCTAAAATTACTCCAAGTATTTTCTATGGCTTCACTTTCTGATCTCCATTAAAGTACAGTTTAGTCTTATCAAGGGCGTAAAAACCTGTCTGAAGTCTCTCAATTGTCTTCAGACCTGGGGATTGTGAAAAGTGCTAATCTTGCCTCATGATTTAGAAATTTTTGTGAATTGGAAGAGAATGGCTAGTGTGAGGAGGACACACTTTCTCAGGGAGACATGTTAGGGGATGTATTCTATTCATTTACAGCTGTGGTTAACAGCTATAAAATCTAGACAGATAGCAATCACAGAGAAAGACTACTGTACTAAAGCAATCAGGAAGAAAGCACAACTTTCTCTACCCATAAGAGCCTAAATATTGGAAAGTCATACTTGCGACTGCCTAACACAAATATAGGATCTTACACTTTAAATTGCCCCCAAACACATCAGAGAGTGAAAAAACCCTGCACAATTGCAATTGCATTAAGATCAGTTTTAGACTGAACTTCAGACCATTGAGTCCTGCACGTACCTGGGGCCAAACATTAGAATTTCACCCCATATTATTAATGTGCAATACGATAAAGCCTCAACCACTGTAATCAGTCACTTAGTGCAGTATGTAATTAAACATTCAGCGTCATCAGATGCTGGTAATACAAAAGGGGGCAGAATGCCATAGCAGACACAGAAACACTACAGCTTTTAGAATATACCAATTTGCATTCTAAATAAGCACTTGACTTTTCCTCTGTGACAGTCTCACAATTGATTAGATAAATATTTTGCGGTAAGCCACCAGAATGTAGGGGCATAAATCAAAGTGTGATTTTAGAGACTGAGAAATCTTTAAACAACCAAAAAAGAAATAGTGTTGTTTGAAATAATCCATTACTTCCAAAGTTGAAAAATCTTGATCAAGTTCCACCTCTGTGAAAACTTCAACTTGGCTGACTATTTTCCACAACCAGCATTTCACCCTTATATTTCTCAGACATGAATGTCCATATGGCATAACTGGAAAGTGGAATTTCTTGATACTCTAAAACATACTGGCAAGTGCTAATTTATGGCTAGATATGGAACCACACAATAAAAGTAATATATGTTAAGTATAAGTAAAGGTGCAAAAATTGTTATTTAACTATCATACAAATGTCCACAAATGTACATCAGAGGATTTAAAAAAAAATTAAAATTCCCACATGCAACAATGAAGGCCTGTAAAAATAGGAAAGAATTCCTTAATATTAGACTGTGGGTGAAATGAAGGTGGCTATAAAATAGTAACTTGATTACAGCCCTCATTTCTGTTACCTACTTTTGACAGTCCCCACAAGGACTAGCCAGATTTTCAGACCTTGCACACAATAAACTTTGCTGCCAAAACATTCCATTAAGGGAAGAGCTGTGACTGTCTGCTGCCCTTGGCTGCACAACAGCCCCTGCCTAGAAAATCTGTCCCTCAACATTCAGTTTCATTGAACAGTAAATAAGGCTTTTGAATAAATAATTTAGTGTTGTTTGTATTCCCTCTTCTGTTTACTCTTATTGAGAAATTTGTTGGATGTTTTCACAGGATCGATAGAATGGTCAAGGTTGAAAAGGACCTCTGGAGTTACCTGCTCAAGCACGGTCACCTAGAGTTGGTTGCCCAGGATTATGTCCAGATGATCTTTTAATATCTCCAAGGAGGGAGGCTCCCCCAGTCTCCCTGGGCAGCCTGTGCCAGTGCTCTCAGTAAAAACTGTTTCCTTTTGTTCAGAACAAACTTCCTGTGTTTCACTTTGTGCCAGCTACATCTGGTCCTCTCACTGGACACGGCTAAAAAGAGCCTGGCCTGCACCCTGCTGTCAGATATTTGTCCACACTCACGAGTCGCCGGCCTGAACCTTCTCTAGCCTAAACAATCCCACCTCTCGCAGCTTTTCCTCACAGAAGAGATGCTCCAATCTCTTCATCATCCTGACAGGCCCTCTGGACTAACTCTGGTAGCTCCCTCTCTCTTGCATCTGTACATAACACTCCCCAGCTGTACATAATACTCCAGGACTCAGCAAAGAGAGGTCTAAACTTTAGCCACTTAGTAAGTGTGCACTTTAGAAAGCTTGTAATCTGTAAGCTATTTGTGTTATGTCAATTAATTACAAGAGATTTCTGATTTAATTGATTACTTAGACTGTTTTCAGAGGTACTGCATGACTTAAATAGACAATACAAGACATTCTTATCACTTAAGGGCTTTAGGAATTTGAATAGACTACCAAAGACTGTCATTAGTAGCTGAGTTTGTGGCTGGCAATGATATAGACCCATTTTTGGCAAAAAAAGAAATTTTTTCCAAAACTACTGTGGATTTCTGATAACTGAGTTGGGAGGTCTGTGTGGTTCTTTTTATTTGTTTGGAGTTTTTTTGTTGTTGTTGCTTTTTCAGGTTTTTTCCCTTAATTTTCCCGACATAAATAAAACAGTTGAATGCCAAGGATTTTTTTGTTTTGATGATGAAAACCCATGCTTGTGGCATTTCTTACAAAGTTTTCATCTGGAAGGAACTGGCCTAGTCTGACTCTTCTCCTGGTTCAGACTAAATTGGCATTACTCTCCAACATCAGTTATTCACTAAGGAAAATATATTCCCTCAGTGGTTTAAGGGTTGCAGATGGAGTGAAAAAGCAGCTTCAGAAAAAAATAAAAATAAAATACATACGGATTTTTTCCCTTCCATGGCATACAAACATAAAAACCAGTAGATGAACTTGTACAGCTTCCATTTACATTTTGTGACCTTCACTTATTTGGCATATTTGGGATGTGACTCAGATAGCATCCTAGTAATTTATGAGTTAGTTTATGTGAAAAATGAGTTGTCTGAGAGCTGATCCTTCTAAACACTAAAAATAAACAAGCCCACTTTTCAAGCTGTGCTAAGTACTGTCTTTGAATGGAAAGCTGTGTTTATCTGAAAACTGAAATCCAAGACAGAAATGGACTAAAAGAGTGTGCTGATTGTTTTCCTTACAGTGCACACAACAAACAATATATGCTTATTTGTTTGTGTTTATTTTGTGCTTATTAGTAAGTATTGCATAAAAAATGGCAGTGCACCTGATTTTCCTTGAGAGGCATCGGTCACCCATTGGCTCTGTCATGAAGAACTAAATAATGCAGCTCTTCCCTGGGGAGTGAGTTTTTTAGGAAACAAGAGTGGATCACACTCGGCACCAGGGCTGCCTCGGAATTAAGAGCTGCACTGACCATGCTGCTCCTCCTCCTGCTCTCGTGTTTCCCTCTACCCCTCACCAGCTCTGGGTGTATCATCTGGGAGACCCTTTTTATTTCCAGCCACTGTGTGTCTTTGTCATTTCATTGCGACCCATCTCTACAGAAGACTTTGGGAACAGACTTACTAAACTTTTTCCCTAATATGAATGCTCAGGGTTTCCATGCTGAGAGAGAGGTATGGAAATACAATTTGTGGAAGCAAAATTCCACTTGCAGACAAGTTCAGAACATTGGAGAGCATCTTGAAAAAGCAAACCTGTCTTTGCTACTTAATTATATATGAGCCATAAATACTAACTTGGACTTCTTCAAATGTCACTGAATTCAAGAGGTTGACTTCTCAAATCAGGCCTTTTTATGCCACATTGATTCAAGGTGGGGCAATTTTATGTCTCTCTGAATACCTTAATCTTCCACTAGTATTCCAAAGCATGAGCAGAGCAATACTCATAATTAACAATTGTGTCACAGTCTGTAAAAGGCTCTCTGCTCAAGAAGCTGATAACTGAGCAGAAATGAGCCAAACACATGCTGTTAAGGGCCCATTGTTCCTACACTGAACAAATATGAACAAAAGCCAGAAAACGAAGGAAAAAGGAAAAAAAGACTGTAAAACCCTAATGATAGCTGATAAAGTTTGGCATATTCAGATGTGACTTCTGATTCATACATGCATAAGTGACACATTTAATTTCTAAAGAGATCTAAACTGTAGCTTTATCTCTATGCTACTGGTAGTCATATATCTCAGCTTTATCTATTAATACATGATTCCAGAAAAGCATCCCAGTCTTTTACTATAATTTAAGGCACAGCTGCTATTTTCAAACATCAGGTATTTCAGATTTTCTCCCCTTGTCATGCAGAACATGACTCAGATATTCACACACTTGACTGAGAGGAGCAGCACCACTCTCTTACAACTAAAATTAAAACTCTTCTGCAATTAAAGGAATGAAACAAAATGCTACCCACAACTTGCCTGTTGACAGTTTAATGAAAGGTACAATCATTAAAAAACAACCATAGAAACCAGGTAGGCCAGTATAGTGAGAAGTTTCTCTATTACTGCCCTAACACAAAGTGATCATTGCCTCCTAAACCATTACTAACAACAATTTAATTTAATATATTTGCGAGAACTATTTCATTTATATGTTCTTTAGAACTCTCCATTTCATAGTCCATTTATTCTAATACTTAAATACTTCTACAGTTAGAAAATTCTAGGCAAGTAATCTAAAATTTTTACTTGCCTCTACCAGTACTTATTTTTCCCCACTGATAAAGAAGCTTAAACATAGGTAGGAGCACATTTCTGCTCCTTACTCAAGTACCTAGTCACCCAATCTCTGCCCTTAACTCTTTGCCCTGAAGGTAGTCACATTTGTCATCTGATACTCTTAATGCTTATGGAAATGAGAGACACTCAGTGCAGTACATCTCAACACTGCCTATTAGTAACTTCACTCTCCAGCTTGTGTCTTTAAATGAAAACTGAAACACAATTTCAAACTTAGTGGCAGTTGCTCAGATCACACTTCCATTCCCAGGAGCTCCCCATCCTCCAGTTACTCAAACAGAAACATGGGTTGTTCCAATAAGCTGCAACACATGCTAAAGCTATGTAGCAACAGGCACAGTATCAATTTTTCCTGTGCTTTTGGCAAATCAAAATAGTAATGCTTAGTGCTACCAATAAAGTCCATAAACACCAGATTGGTTCACCACTACCTCCCTATTATTGTAAACTTGCTGTCCCGTTCCTTGGGGTGCCTCCCCCCAAACTGAGGTACACGAATACTTGCAATTCAGAGTAAAAGAACTTCTGAATACAGTTTGTCATCCATAGCAATGGAGTTTTACAAAACACTTCTGAACTCAATCAAGTCTTCTCTTGATCATTTCATTGTTGTGTAAAGCCTAGGAGATTACAATTACTCAATATACTTAAAATTTCATCTCAATGAATTTGGGAAGTATAGTCTAGAGATTTTTCAAAGCAGGCTAATTCTTCTATTCACTTAAACACTTTAATGAACAATGATGTTTGGTTAAAACTAGATGTGGATTCATTGCCAGAAATATGGTAAGTCACAAGTCTCAGAATTACTGTTACTGGTTCTCTGCAAGCTTCGGATGCTGTTATTTTTGCATACAAGGTATTTTTCTGTAACTCAGTTCACATCTACAAATAGTAATGACATTTCTTCATTTCTCATAATTTGTATGTCTACCTTGTCTCCTAGAAACACCAGCTATTTTTTGCATACACAGTCCCCTAATAGGCACATGTTTAACCCACCCACATAGACTCTCTAGCCTTAATTTAAAGGCAGTGACAGTCTTTTTTACCATGTTTTAGTTAACTCTGGAAAGTGCTAAGGTTAGCTCCAATGTCCTTGGTTCCACACTTACTATTTCATCCAGGTTGGCTTCTGTCAGCAGAGGGGGTTCATTTGTTCTTTGAGCCACTATGGACTGAAAAAGTTTAGGTGATATGCAGAGAGGCATTCCCAGCATTTCTGGAAAGTGGTGTATACGTGCATTCTCCACACTGTCTCTGAGCTTCAAGGGTGTGAGTTATAGCACTTAAAAGCAGCCCAGCTCCACTGCACAAGCTGTAGAAACTTTTAGTCTTTCCACAGCATCAGGCAAAATGAAAGCTCACATATCATGCAGGGTTATGGCAGCATCGTGATTTAGTTGGTCCTACTATAGTGAAAGATAATTACACAAGTAAGATTTACTTCAAACTTCAGAAACACTGCATTGCTCGAGTCAGCAATTTATGCTCTCTTCATTTGGAATGAGAACTACAACAATACAGCCCTATGATGGCAAACTTGATTGCATGCAACTACAGCAGAAAATTTACAGAACCAAATGTATATAAAACAGATGAAAAACTTACGAGTATTTCCCTTTGAAAATAAAGTTAAGGCATAAAATGCAGTCATGAATATAATGACAGTGGTTATGTTTTTTAACATTACTATCACTAACTGGCAGAACAGACACTTGAGATTTGCCTGCAATTTAGTTTCCATAACAAATGAAATATTTTTGTGTTTTGCATGGCTGATTCAACAAATAGAAATATCTGCAAAGTATTTATCCAGTTAAAGATATTGCAGGTTGTCAAAGAACTGATGGAAGAGCTACAGTGACCAGATAAGTCTCTATTTCACAGTCTGAAGTCCAAACCATGGACTCCTTTCTTTTCCTTCTGCTCTCTCACCATTACATTTACATTAGTTCAGCTCTGGTGAAGTCTGTTGTGATGAAAAGGTTAGTGCTGACTGTCCACCAGGACTCTTAATGCTTATAGAGCTAAGTCATAATATCGAGGGACGGAGATGAAAATTACAGTCCCCTGTTCTACCTGGCCAGGGCTGCTTTCCCCCACCTAAATGTCCTTGTCATCACTGCAGCAGTGAGGAATCTGAGAAAAACACAACTGTACCTCTAAGCAAATGCCATTCCATGATTAACTAGAAGTCCTTGCTGTAAAACAGGGTACTAGAAATTGACAGTGGATATTGTGGTTGGAATTTTGGCACCTATTGTGGTTTGATGCTTTTTTCAAAAGGGAAAAATGTTCTTTAGTAAGTTAAATTTCACAGTTCCTTTTCAAGATATGCAAAAATTATCCAGATTATAAGCACAAAAGAGGAACAGAGGTAATATTTGTGTGGGATGGGATAGAGAGTATTAGAAATGAAGGATTCTCTTTCACAGCCCTACGTCCAGACCCAGTCCTAAGTTGGACTTACACTCCACTCATAAATTTTCCTTCACCCAATTTTAAGCTGCACCAAGCAGCTGCATGTCAGCATAAACCACTGCTAGGGTTTGAATTCATAAATATCAAAAGTTACTGAATCTGCAGACCTCAGGAAATTAGATTACATTCTATTTATACTCATGGCCAGATTCTAACCTCTACTTTAACAGCCTCAAATTACAGTATGTTTGCTGGCACAAGTAATTTTTCTGTTTACATCAGTTTATGTGAGGTCAGAATGCATATGAGAGAGGAAAAATGAATGGATTAGTGTAAAATTATACTACAGTTATAAGATAATGAAGCAGAATGTGAAAACTCACAAATTAAAACTGTTCCAAACTGAGCTTATTTATTTAAGATACTTGTAACAGGAGAAAGAACCAAAAAATGTCTGGAAGACAAAATTATCCTGCACAAAAACTAATATCATCTCAGACAGACATTTATAATTTCATTTTTGCCTTATTATACGTTAACCCATATTTAAATTGCCATCTGAAGGAGTTACTAAAATTCCAGGATTAAATTAGCCATCCCTTAGTTCTAAGAAACCCCATACAAGTACTGTCCACTTCAACAGATATATAAAGCAAAGAATGTTTTGAGGGTATGACATATAGGCAAGTAGTTTTATATCAAGATAATTTGCTCATCAAGCCTAAAAAGGGCTTTTCTGAAAAGTTTCGGTTACAATAAAAATAAATTGCAAGTTCACAATGTACCAGATCATAAGTTAACACAAACACCAGCAAGCTGTGTGTCTAGCAAATAATTGACAGAAAAACATTCTTTACTTATTGTAATTTCACATTCTGAATTTACAGGGGTTTTAAAAATCAATCTACATGGGGGCATCAAAGAAATCAGGAGAGAACATACACTTTCCATTGCCCAACAGCAACCTTTGAATAACTGAATTACTCCTTTTCTTCAAGAAATAATCACTTCAATAAAATTCAATGCAGGATCTTGGTGGATTAGTGGACTCTTTGAATCTAGACTTTAGTGCTACATATGGTTTGCTCAGAAGTTACTAAAGGTAGAGATGCTTCAGGAAACAAAAATACCACCCAGTTCCCCAGACAAAAAGACCAGCTTTCCCATGGTCTGTGTTGGGATGGAGATATCTTGAGGCAAGAGGAGCACAGTTAAATAGGCTTTTCTTTCCCTCGTTGTTGCTTTCTGAACATTTAAAAATACAAAACTTGGAAAATACAAATAAACTGAGTGCTTGCACAGCACCCAGCTGAATTACGAACACTTCAATAAGTACTTGTTCGTCGTTGTTATTCTGTGGGAGCCAGCCTCAGGAGAGGATTAGCATTCACAGTGAAACTCCTGCAGCCAATGCCTTTCCACTGTTACAATACAGGAATTATTTCCTTTAATGATAAAAATTATAGTTGCCCCCTAAAGAAAAGGATCGTTGTGAACTGTACTGCCAAAAGCTGATGGAAATGAAGTCCCTATTTCTTCCTGCTAAACACTGCATGACGTGCCAGCTGTGCAGCAACATTCCCAATGTGTCCCAGCAGCCACACTGCTGGTTCATGTGTCAAAATGTCTTAGATGCTGATAAAGAAATGATAAAACCTTCACTTTTAAGATAATCCCTAATTTGTAACACTGTCCTGCAATGACACCATGCTGTGAGTGTAATGCAGGATGTTCATTGTTCATAAACTCTAATGTATGTGCATGATATGTTCCAGAGCTGTTGTCTCTAAGCAGCCACACAAAGCCTGGCAATGGATAGTCTCTTCAATAAAGACATATTGCAGCTGCTGTCATGTAATTCTGGTTCTATCTACCTTTGAAAAGGACTGGAGAAATACACAGGAGTGTTGGCTCAGTTTGCCAACCTCTGAAGAAAAGAAGGCACAACATTGAGAGCAGCCCTGAGGAGAAGTACCTGGGACGTTGGTTGATGAGAAGCTTGTCATGGCCTTGCCATGTGCACTGGCAGCCCAGAAAGTCAGTTGTGTCAGTTGTGTCCTGGGCTACATCAAATCTGGGCAGCACTGAGATAGGGGATTCTCTCCCTCTTTACAGTGCTCTGGTGAGACGCCACCTGGAGCACTGTGTCCAGCTCTGGGGCCACAGAAGGATATGGATTTGTTGGGGGCCACAAAGATGCTCAGAGAGCTGGAGCATCTCTCCAAGGAACTCAGGATGTGAGAGTTAGGGATGTTTAGCACAGAGAAGACAGGACTCTGGGGAGACCTTAGAGCCCTTGCAGTACCTAAGGGGGGGGTACAAGAGAGCTGGAGAGGGACTTTGGACAAGGGCATGGAGTGACAGGACAAGGCTTAGATCAGATTACAGAGCAGGAAGAAATGCTTCCCTGTGAAGGTGGTGAGGCCCTGGCACAGGTTGCCCAGAGAACCTGTGGATGTCTCATCCCTACAAGTGTTCAAGGCCAGGTTGGATGGGGCTTGAAGCAACCTCATCTAGTGGACGTGTCCCTGCCCATAGCAGGGGGCTTGCAACAAGACAATCCTTAGGTCCCTCCAACCCAAACTATTCCATGATATCAATCCCAAGAAATTTCACTAAAAACAAATAGATGTTTCAAGCAATTCAGAAAACGCTGTTAAGCAGAAGAAGCCAATCTCTATCATGACAAGAGTCAGGTAAATTGTTCTGACCTACACTGCCAGTTTCAGAAATTTGATTTCACTGTTATTTGGAAAAAACGAAGAGTTGATTTCTTAGTTGTGAGCTATGGCACCTTCTTCCCTATTCACAAGAAGGAAGTTTAATGAGACCTTCAATATTTAAAATAAAGACATACTAGATTTCCAGCTAATTACAGCAGACAATTAGTCCAATTAGCTATCTATTAACAAATGATACTTTACTTAAATGCCATGCCTCAACTAAAAAAATAAATCTTGCTATTGATGATGAAAATAATAAAATAGCAATGGTTAAAGGCATAATCTGCATGGAGCTTTTTTTAAATTGTCCTCCTTTCACCTGTTTTCTTTACTGTCCCTGTACCAGACAATGCACTTAATCAGAGATCCAAAAAAAGCTCTTTTTATAGGCTTTGAACTCTGCTTACTGTACCATCACTTGTCTAATCAAAGCAGTTTTGTCTATAGCATTTTAAGAGAAGGGGTTTTTTATATAATATCTTACCTAACTCCAAGGAGTGCTAAATGAAGAACTGATGAAATCCATCTCCTTTAGTATGTGTACAGATACAGATCTCAATAATTTGGATGCATTTATTTTTTGCTATTTATCATGCAAATTACTTCCTATTTACATTGTATTATGTTAAAAAAAAAAAAATCATTTCCAGTTAATAGTATCCATCCTAAAATGATGAATGGTATACAGGGTATTATTAACTGCTTTAGCCATCAGAAATAGAGAAAAAAAATATGGTATTTCTCCACTACTATAAACTGAAAGTTTTACTTTCTAAAATGAACAATCTAAACATAATCACATTATACGACAGGCAATGTTTAAATTCATTTTGAAAACATCACTTACTTTAAAAGAAAAAAAAAAAATCATAGTATTTTATTTAGTGGTTTTCCCAACCTGATCCCAAATATTCATCATATCCATCACAAACTTCTATGAAAGTTGGTCAAAGCTGGTATGATTAGGTGAAAGAGAACATACTAAGCTGTCCTTATGTGTCCACAAAAGAGTGTAAAAAAGATGACTGCAGTGAAACAACAGAGCTCAGCTTCTCAAGAGATTAAGCCAAACTATTTGTCTCACTGAAAACTCTGGTCCAGCACAGTCCACAAGTAAGACTGAAAAACTAAAATTCTTATTTCTAATCACAAGTGTTGTGCACTGATATCAAATCTATATCCCCATTTCTGAAAAACAGATTCTGACCAAGGAGATATTGGAAAGAGAATACACAATCATTTAATTGAATACTAAGACTTTTTTTCACCCCCCAATCTCTTCTGAGAATGTACTGAGGAGGAAAGTAGTGTCATTAAAGTTGATTGTATCAGGATAACACTCTTAGCAAATATTGGAAGATGAGAAGCTAATAACCATGCAACTTCTTACTAACTCAAGTCGCAGATTTTACACCTTCTCTCTGTAAGACTGTTACTATATTTATCACTTGTAAGATATCTAGTCTAACAGGAACTTAATCTTCAACAAAAGTTCCTTCAAATTACTATTAATAACAACACCTTTTTTTCCTAATGAATCTGCCCAGAATTAGCTTAAAATACATCATGGACTTGAATATTCAAAAATGATGAGATAAATGTTCCCAAAGCTAATTCTAATCACATAAAATATTAACTCCTTCATTTAAAAAGAAATTCCTGAATTATTTTTTGAAGAAAACAGGGTTTTTCAATGTTATTAACAATTTGTACATCTTGCATAAAAATGAGGGGGTTTGCATGTTGTTTACTATATGAAACGAAAGACTTAATGCAAAATTTTCAGCAGACAAAGGTTCAATTAGATTGTTAATGTTAAACTGAGCCCAGCATTTTTTCACTTATTCATCAATTTCTTGGATGAAGGGGCAGGTGCCTCCTCAACAAGTTCATTGATGACATCAGAGTGGGAGAAGTGGCTGACACACCAGAGAGCTGTGCAGCCCTTCAGAAGGACCTTGACAGGTTGGAGAGATGGACAGAAAAGACCTGTCTGAAGCTCAACAATGTCAAGTGCAGGGTCCTGCACCTGGTGGGGAATAACCCCAGGCACTGGTACAGGCTGGTGGGAAGCAGCTCTGCAGAGAAGGACCTGTTGGACAACAAACTGTCCATGAGCCAGCAGTGGCAAGAAGGCTGATGGTACCCTGGGTGCATTAGGAAGAGCATTGCCAGCAGGTCGAGGGGGGTGATCCTGTCCTTCCACTCAGCCCTGGTGAGGCACATCTGGAGTGCCGAGTCCAGTTCTGGACTCCTCAGTACAAGAAANGGAGTGCTGAGTCCAGTTCTGGACTCCTCAGTACAAGAAAAGTGTGGAGCTCCTGGAGTGGGTCCAGTGGAGGGTGACAAAGATGAAGGGACTGGAGCATCTCTTAGAGGAAAAGGCTGAGGGAACTGGGCCTGTTCAGCTTCGAGAAGAGAAAACTGAGAGGAGACCTCACAAATATATGTCTGTATTTGAAGGGAGGGGTCAGAGGATGGACCAGGCTCTACTCAGTGGCACCCAGCAGTAGGACAAGAGGCAAAGGGCAGAAACTGATACTCAGGAAGTTCTACCAGAACATGAGGAAGAATTACTTTCCTGTGCAGTGACCAAGCTGTGGATGAGACTGCCCAAAAGAGCAGAGTTTCCCTCACTGGAGGTATGCCAGACTGGACACAATCTTGTGCCATGTGCTCTGGAATGAGCCCATCTGAGCAGGGAGGGTGGACAAAATGAGCCACTGTGGTCCCTTCCAACCCTACCCATTCTGTGATTCTGTGATATCTAATAGAAATACAAACCTTATAAAGCCTTGCATAATTACCGTTTAGGGAAACAATGATGGGCAAACAGATGAAAGTTCAGGCAAATTTTTTTTCCTCCCTCTTTATCACTTAAATTCAGAGTTAGGGGGAAAATAACAATTTTAAAAAGTAAAGCCACCCAAAGAATTGCATCACCCCTACACAATACTTTCCACATTGTCTTTCTGACACCAATGATAAAATGCAGGACAAACAGACAAAAAAGCAAAATGTCCTAATTTGTTGATAAAAAACAGAATCCAGAAATGTAAAACCAATTCTTCATTACTCCCTCAGCAGCATATTGGATGCAGCACAAGGTGCAGTTACTGAAGACCCATTTTCAAAATAAGAGCAACTCTTCAATTCAAAATTGATTTCAGTGGTTTTGGAGATGTGAGAAAGCCACACACACAAATTACCCACAGTAATACTCCGTTCCAAAGAGAGGATTATAAGAAAAAGGAGCAACTTTCTGAAAGCAAACAAAAAGGAATAGCTAGAAAGGTAACAACACTACAACACTTATCCATGATAGAAAGACTATTAAAAGACACTATTATGTGAAGCTCATGGTGAGTATATAAAGATCTTCAAGACTATATCCAAGAAAGAGAAAAAAGCTGTTGCTTTTAAACTCAGAAGAAAAGACTCTACTAGAAGTAAAAAGCCTTTTGCACAAAACTGTAGTTATCATTTAATTAAAGAGGAGAAATAATGCAAATGAGCTATATTTAAAACAATAAAGCAGGATTCTGAGACCTAGCCTGTAGTCTACATACAGAAATGAACACCACCACCCCCTACCAAAAAAAAACAAAAAAACAAAAAAACAAAAACCCAAAGCAACCCTATTTCTTAAACTTATCAAAAGGAACTCACTAAAGAAACTTTAGAGTCCATAGATCCCTGATATAAACAGAGTGCTGACACCCCAAAAGAAACAATATAGGAGCCTTCTGTCAAGCAGAACATTTTCTAGGACAGGATGTCTACAGGCACCTTCCTGTGATTTTACCCATTTCCATGTATTCCTCCCAGCTCACTGTTATCAACAAAATGCAATATGTACCTAATGTATTAAAAAGCACTTAAAGATTATCCCACTATCATCTCATTTTGGAGGTCTCAAATCTTCCATGGAGAAGGGTAAGACACCAGTGAATCCAATGGTACCTTCCTCTGTTGCACACTTTCAAACCTTACTAATAGTTTTGACATAGTTCTTGAGAAACTAATACTTCAGTAAACCAACTCATAAGCCAGCGGGCATGTTCATTGTTTGCTGTGGCTTTAATATGATCCTCAGCAATGTTGGACTGATGTACTTTAACTGACTGCACATCTGGCCCTCCAACAGCTGGCTTATGTACTTAAAGATGAAATCATGTCAATAAACACAACAGAAGCAGCCATCAGGTTCCCAGACCATTTCAGCTTCACTGAGCATTTCTAGTCCTCCTCACTTATTTATTTATGTCCTGATGCTTTAAAAATGTGAAATTTTCATAAGAAAATCAGAATATTTAGAAAGTCCTTTTTGGTCTTGTTTTATTTCAGCTAAATAGTGGCTCTGTCTACTCAAATGGACATATTTAGAAAATATAAATGTAGCAGATGCTTACAAATATGCTCTACTTTTACAGCCATCTCTTCTTTACACATTTTTATTAGCTAGTAACACACAGAGCTTCCATGCAGACTTTGAGGTAAAAAAGATCATTTTCCTTTGAAAAGCAAACACAGGCATGTAATAAGCAAGTACGTTTTCAAACAGAGTCTGTGTGTATATCACGATGGGCTCCATTGAGGAAATATTTGAAGAAAGATTTTTATACCCAATTCTCATGGACCTGTGATTACGTAGTGATGAAATCTAATTTATTACATGATTCACCAGAGAGGAGTTCTGGTACTTTTGGCAGGTTTCTCAGCATGCAAACAAACAAATGACTGCCTACATGGCCCAATGTAGAATTTGCTGTTCTTTGTTTTTCCCATAAATGTCTACACTTTATAGCTGCTCTGGGCCAGTGCGTCAAATAAAATAAGAAAGAAAGCGGAAGTCAGCGGAACAAGGGAAGGAAGAGCCATAACTAGATGAGCAAAATATTTGTGATTAATGAAGGCTTCTGGTGGCACAGAACTCACAGTAGTAATTATGCAGCATCAAATACAGTTCCAAAAATAATAGCGATGTACTATCACTCTGCTGATATGCACTCCAAACATTTACTTTTAATACTATGGAGGCATAGACAGAACACATGGAAGGCAGGAAGACCTCAAGATACATTACTCAGATTAGTATTTTGTCTTTAATTCAGTATATGGGAGATACAAAGCAAATTTCAGTTGTTCTAAGAAAGTATAGGCAAGCTATTGACTAAGTCCAGGAAAATTATGCAAGCACTCAGCAAAACAAAGCAAGTCATCTTATCCTTAAACTATATACTATAACCTCTGGGGTTTTTAAGCAAATATTAGCATAATGACTTCAGCTTTTTATTTTTAAAATGGCCATAATTACAACGGCACTTTTTCTTCTGCCACAACATAATAATAAAAAGATTACAGAGAAAATGCTGCTACTTGGTACTGTCCAGGATGTCTGCTTTATTTTTCAAGTTGCACAGGTGATCGTATTATATAGAATAACATAAGAATGTCTGTAAGAAAGATCCAGAGCAAGTGTGAGGCAGAATATTTCAAGTATAGAGATATTTAAGGGATGGGAATGGTACTGTGGTACTGAATAAGATCAACGAGGGCACTAAGTGGGAAGCTGGATATACAAGCATGGAAGAAAAATCTACAGGAAACTAAATTTATATAGCACTGTTGCTTGTGGAACAGTACGTTACATATGTTACACTATGTCCTTTCATTTTCCTCGTGAACAGGTCTTTTTCAAGGAGTATCCTTTCACATGAACAAATCTGAGGCTGTGCCTACAAAGCCCATTGGCACTTGAAAGCTCAGGCCAGCTTAGCTGAATGCAGGTACCTACTGACAGGCATCCAAAGGCTTCCTGGGAACTCAGAACTTCCTGAGGGCTACCTGGGAGCACCTTTAATAGCAACATCAGAGAAAGGAAAAACTTACAGAATATGAGTTTCCTAAAGGAAATTCCAGGACTCTCCAAAATCCAGCTGGGCTCCACTCAGATCACTTAGCTTTTGCAAGACAAGAATGTGACTGTGCCTCTTTTTGAAACCACACGCAACTAGTGCATGGTCTTCTTATGAAAAAATTTTGATTCTAATAGGCTTTGCTGGCTAAGATGAAGATGCCATCTCTTCTATTAATTTTGACTAGTTCAGCTTAATTGTTTTCAGTATTCTGTCACTAGCATTGTTCATTTTAAATAGGTACATCAATTGGAAGTGGCATTAGCACGTTAGTTAAAGGTTAGTTGTTCCAGCAGCAGTATTGAAAATAAATATATCCTAATTTCATTAAACAAAAAAGACACCTTTTCTTCTAAATAATTTATTAGTACACCATCGAACATTTCAATTGACAGGAATTTGATGGCTGAAAGTATTGAGTCAAATTCTTCATCTTAATCTTAATTGCATCTTGTTCATGAGAATCTTAATTCTCCCTCATTTAATCATTAGATTTCTGTGTATTTTGTATGAACCACTGCCTTGTTTATGCCTTCAGTTTGTGCTTCATTGACTCTTATGCCTTCTTTATTGTTGTAAAAGGTTGACAGAGAAGGGGATATAATTTATTAAATAAAACCCCACAGATCCTTCAGAACAATCACAACAGAAATTTGCAGCAAATACATCACGCATGATTTGAAGTCATTAGAAACACAATTCAGAACAAAATGCAATAGTGCCTTTAGATGTGTTAAATTAGCATTTAATTTTAATTTAACAAGGTTGTTATTGTATAGAATTTAATAGCATTCAACTGTGAGAGAAGCACATCTGGGAGCTTGATGAAGATACATTTATTATAATTCAAACCCAGTTAATTTATTGTCACATCAACATCCCTTTTTTTTTTTTTCCTTTTCTTTTTTGTCAGTCAAGTCTGTCTGCCCTCAGTATTTCCAATATCAGTTTAGTCAAAACACGTATGTGCATTGGGTTATTTGAGGCTTGCACAGTGGCTGGTATATATGTATATATATACACACCACTTATTCTTCACTTAACAGACCACAGAGGGTTGGTGTTCAGAACTGGGTGTTCCTCAGAGAAAATGCAGCAGCCTCTTAGGAGTCTGATCACAAAACTTGTTCCATCTGGCTGGTCAGTAGAAAAAATTCTGCAAATTTCAAACACTTTTTTTTTAAAGAAAAAAAAAACCTTGCAAATGCTACAGGTTTTTTAAGAGCAAAATGTTTTTGAAATTTTTTTTTTCATTGGATGGTATTGACTTTGTTTCAAAATACTTTTCCCCAAATACTCAAGGATTAATATATCTTAAATATCTGAAAATTAATATAATCTAAAATGCTGTGATTTTGCTTTAAATATTACCTATTGACTTACCTTTTTTTTTTTTTATGCATGTCTGTTTTCATATCAATTATATGAACTACAGCACAACGGTGCTGTAACGTAAGAGTGAAGCTTATTATGACAAACAGGAAACATCTCTACAAAATGTTTGATGAGAAAGTCAATACCAAGAAGCAACTATGCTTAAGTCTTCTTTAGAAAGGTAACAGTTTTGGGTTTTTTCCTGCTATTATGCCCCAATATTACATTAATTGATCATATTTTGAAGAAATTTAAAAATTGGAGAATAGAATGAGATAGAAAACATGGAAGAATTTTTAAATAGTAAAATTTCCCACAAAATTCCCTTTCTCTTGAAACACAAAATTCAAGTATCAACTTTGTATAGCATTTCTTGCTTTATTTCTCTGTTTACCAAGCTAGCAAGCAATTTAAGGTTAAGGCCCTTTCTGTTCAGTGGTCACACATTTTCTAAAGTTTATCCTTATGCTACTTACATTACAAGCATCAGACAGAAAGCCTGGGAGCTGATGTGATCATTTATTGGCCCTTCTTTGATTGAGACCAAAGAATCACTAAGAGACAAACCTACTGCCAAACCCTGGGCTCATATAAATGCAACCACATTAAATGACAATAAAAGACATCCTTTCTAATTAAGCCTCATTAAGTACCTTTTTAGCAATCAGATGGTATTGAATTAACTGAGAACAGCTGACCTATAAAATCTAATTCAGACCTAGCTAAAATCTATTTTGCCGCAGGCTCTCTTTCCTTTTTTGTCATATGTCACAAATGATCTATTGATAAAAACAGAACTTGCCTTAAATAGCACAGCCATTGGAATTTGCAGAGTGTGACACTTAAATATTTCACCCCCTTGAGACACATAAATTATTGCCCAAACTTCTGTGGTTAAATTTTACAGCATTCACTGACATAAATAAACACAACCACTGAGGAACTCTTACAATTCTTCATCCTACAAGTGGCTGAAACCCACTGGGCCACACTCTTTCCCAGCCCTGGACTGATCTCATGCACCCCCACACAGATTCTTTCATTCCGCTCCAGGAAATCAACTCTGCTGGAAAGAAGGAGAAAACTCTAAGCTGTCAGATTCTGTCCAGCCATTAGTTTCTCTAAGCCACAGGGAATTTGCAGCCAGATTATGGCCACTCTATGTCATCCAAGTGATGTAAATGATCGTATTAGAAAATCTGACCAAATATAATGAGACAATTAAGGGCTTAGTTAAATCTGATTAAGGGCATGGGAAAATTCTCATGCATAAGGAGAATGCAAAAAAGACCTGTTTACCTGAAGGCAGACCTGAATAGGGAGAAACTTGAATACAGAATGAAAATGCCAGCAGATCCAGAGCAGCAGGATCAGAAAATCTTTCCATCACTCACACAGAAGCACAGGGATTGTGGGGATGGAACTCAAAGTGACATATATAAAACAAAATCATAGGAAGATATAACTACACAGGAACTAATGAGTACAAATAGTCCCACCACAGCTTTGCCAGATTTGCCTAGTTCTTTGTTCAGTATCATCTTTTTAAGTACCATTTTTAATTTGAAGAGGCTACATACAGCTTATTTTCTGCATTTTCCCTAAACCCTGTAATTGTATCAATTATTTATTGTGAGCCTCCCTCACCATTCTATTTTGCAGTCTAGGAAATCAGAGTTCTTTTTTCTAGGTACCATACAGGACCTGCTTCTTTGGGATGAAAAGAAGTTATGACAATATTTACCCACTCTAGCCAGACATTATGGTGAGGAGGGTCATATAAATGAGTTCTTCTATCACTGAAATATTTGTCCTCCTTATATGCTTTTGAGATCCAGTTACATGCCTGTGAAGAGGAACATTCTTATTATTCCTAATTTACAAGGGAGGAGCTGAAGTATGAGGATAGACAAAGGTCCAGGTACAAATATATTTAAATCCCACAGGAGAGACCTATTTCATAGAATCATAGAATGGTTTGGCTTGGAAGCGACCTTTAGATCATCTAGTTCCAGCTGCCCTGCTGTGATTTAATATGACACTTCACTCTGTGACAGAAATGCTTGTTACTGGATACTAATCCAATCACCAGCTTTATCTTCTCTTCAGCTGCTTATTTCTAGCTGCTAGGAGCAGTTTGGTTCAGAACTCCTATACAAGCATCTTCTGTAGATAATGCTACTTCTTTATGAGCTTGTCACAGTAAGAGATGTGAATTTCTGGTGACAGGTGAATGTCCATATTCCCCATGGAAGGAATATACTGAGAGAAATAGAATAACCCCAAACAACGTCAAAAAAGGAAACATAAACAATAAAATCAGCATAAATAAACTATTTACAATCTAGAGGAATAAGAAATAACAGAAATAACAGAATGCAATAAAATAAGCTACTTGCTTTTCAGAGCACTATCCATAGCAATTAAAACATCTCTGTGAAGAACACAACCTCAGGAAATGCCTAGCAATTGTTCCCAGCCCCTCAGTACAGCCATTCTTAATGTTTATACTTTAATTGGTTTCTATAAACTTCTTTACCAGCTCATAATTCCATAGTTCTGCTACTTTCCACCAATTAAATGCAACAGCATTAATACAAATTTGTCACTTTTTTAATTTGTTATAGTAAATTTTTCTGTAAATCGAGTCTAATTATTGAGAATTTGTCACTTTCTACTGCACTTTGGCTTTAAATTTATCCAACTTCCTCATAAAGTTTCCTTTGTAAATGCTGCCAGCTGGAATTGCCACCTCATGGCCTTTTTGCCATTAGTTCCATGCTATTATTTGGAAAGAATTTAATGGCAGCTCTGTCACTGACTTCAGTAGTACTGAAGTATTCCGCATGAATAAAGCTACTTACAAGGTAAGTGAAAAAAGAATTAGTTCACATTTGGTTTCATGAAAAGCCCCATCTTGATGAGACAAATTGGCATAGCTTTATACATAAATGCCTTCTTTACTTGGATAATAACCTTTCAGAGGATAATAGAATTTTATTGCACTTTTAAAAACAACTTCTACTGAGATTCATTCCAGCTCATACTGTTTGATACTGCTTGCTACTACCAGAAAATAATGCCACCATTTTTCAATTTATTTATTCCCTTGGAATTCTTTAAGGGTTTTTTTTCCTTTAAAATTGGCTTGTCATGTGAATAAAGAGGAAGAAGGTTGCAAAACTGTGCCTTATCTCGGCTGGATCTGCACTGCTAATGCATTTGTTTGTCATATTTATTGCAGTATTATTTAAGGCAGTGGGTGCTGAATGCTCTTTAATTGCATAAAGTGGGGAAGTTTTGGCCCCAAACTCCTTACAGTCTCATGCCTCTCACCTAAACTGCCAATAAAAAAAAAAAAAAAAATTAACCAAAACAAAGTGTTTTACCTCCAAAAAAAATAGAGAATTTCAGATCAGGAATGCACATAACCTCCTGATAGGTGCTTAACAGAGTTCCATTCAGGGGATCACAGAATCCTAGAATTGCCTGGGTTTGAAAGGACTTTAAAGATCACCTAGTTCCAAGCCCCCTGCCATGGGCAGGGACACCTTCCACCAGACCGGGTTGCTCCAAGCTCCATCCAGCGTGGCCTTGAACATTCCAGGGATGAGGCAGCCACAGTTTCCCTGGGCAACCTGTGCCAGGGCCTCACCACCCTCAGTCAAGAATTTCTCCATTATATTTAATCTAGACCTACTCTGTTGCAGTTTAAAGCCACTCCCCCTTGTCCTGTCACTACATGTCGTCATGGAAAGCCTCTGTCCATCTTTCTTGCAGGTTTCCTTCAGGTGCTTGAAGGCTGCAATGAGATCACCCCTAAGCCTTCTCTCTTTCAGGCTGAACAAACCCAGTTTATTTGGAGAGAAGCCAAGGTACCTTTTAATGCCTTTATATTGGTTCAGAAATCTGCTCCATTTGCTTATTATGTGGCCTGAAAGCACCAAGCACAGCCCAGGACTTTACTGTGCTAAGTGCAGCACAAAGGACCAAGTCCCTGGCTTCGTCAGCTTCTGCTGAAGAAATGAGAGGAAATGGACAGCTATGTAGAAACTGGATGCAAATGAAATGGTGTGACTGTATTGGTCAGAATGGAAGGAAGTGGTGTCACCACAGCAAGAGCTTAACTGATGTCAGATGACAGAGGGATGGCATTCAGTCAAGTTTCTTAATTTATTCTTTGTTCTGTGACACGGGACTTTTGGGCAGTGTCTTCCTAAGAGATCATCTCAGTTTTCTCTGTTGAAGATCCAGAAGTTAAGAATTTGTACCCTCAGAAAAGGCATTGTTAAAAGAATGTGGAAAATGCAAAGTGTCCAAGTGTAAATGAATTATCACCACGAAGTTTTCTGGAAAATCCAGCAATCATTGTTAGCATATCACTGTCTGCAGTCAGAGCTACGCAATCAGAACAATGCTGTTCTGCCTATCTTCCTTCAAAAGCAGAAAACAAGCTTAATCTACACAAAAAAACCCCATCCTGACTTTAAATTGCAAATGTATATCTGATTGTCTGATTTTGTTTTTTGAAGAATTGCAATTAATTTAGGTTTTGTAACTGTTTTTTCAACCTTCTGTATACTATAAATTTCTAAAGAAAAAATAAAGCTATTAAAGATATCCTTGATTCATTAAAACTGGGCTTACGGCTATTTCAGTGATTAACAGGCCTTGAGGGAAGTTTCTTTAAATACTTTGTTAAAACCTAAAAATTCTTATATCAATATGAAGCTCAGATTCTTTTCAGCAGTGATATATTGTACCATACTCACCAGATTTTCAAAGATCTAACTATAGAAATGAATTCATGTGTTTTGAGCATGTAAGAAGATAATTACTCCTAATTAAATTTTGCATCCTTTGCCACATTTAAATATAAATACAGATTAAAAAATGCCCTCTTTCTCACCAAGGTAAAAAGAACTGCTTCCTTTTTGCAGTGTGTAAGATCACTAGATTAGACTTTGTAGCTGCAGAGAGACAGAAAAAAGCAGACAGTTTTTGAAATAACCACTCAGATTTCCACTGTTACTATTACAGGTTTAACCAGATTTCATCAAATTGACCTTTGTATAACAGTAATTGGAACCACTTAGAGAACAATACTTTACTAAGAGCATTATTGTTCTATTTATATCCACCCACCAAGCGTGGAAACTGGAAACTTCTCGTTTAATTTCACCACAACTTCTGAATTTCAGATTGCATGGGGCTTGTCAGGGCACACAATCCAGTGCTCTTAGTCAAGAGAAGACTTGCAAAGCACAAAGCACTTACATCAACCTAATTGGGAAATTCAGATTGGTCCTAGTATCAAACATTCCCCACAGGATCTGTTGTGATGACTCTGTGATTTGTCTTCTTTGCCACTCCTGATATTTGTGTTACACCGGAGCCTACGGCTGCAGAGCTTCATGTCCCTTCTCTAACAGCAGATTCCAAGTGTGTTATCACACCATCAATCCTCCAGCTCACACTCTTGCAGCAGATGGTACGCAGAAAACCAGGGTGTATTTGTGTGGTGAAAAAGTAAATAAAATTATATGACACTAAAATGCTGACACAAGTGGAAATGGTAATGAAAACCTATCAGCTTTAATGGTGCAAAAAATTATGTTACCAGAATTCATTGCACATCCATAGACAAAAAACAAAACAAAACAAAAAAATACCCAGAAAACAACACCCACAACTTTTAGTAGTGCCTATATAGTGACCTCTAAAGAGACAAAAAACAAAGGTAGAATGAATCAAGATAGATGCATAGAAAAATGCATTAAACATATATATATATATACACACACACACACATATATATACATACACATATATGTGGATAGCACATTTTTTTCCCTGATTCTCAGCCCCATATTCCTCAAAGGTACCATGATGATACACAGCAGAAGGAGACAACACTCTATCTGCACCCCTGGCCATGATGAGCAGCCTCTTAAAACTTTGCCTCCCAGAGCACTTGTTCTCGCTATTTTCTCCTTAGAAAGTTTTCTCCTTCTTATTGCCAATTTATCCAAAATGGGACAGTTAAATCTATTTTAAATCCCTTCTGCTGGGTTCTAGTTACTTTGAAGTTCACTGTATTGTTCTTTCTCAGGAGTGAAACATTTCCTAAAGTTTGTAAGTCAGAAAACGGTTTTCATTTGCTATGAGGCCAACACATAACAAGAAACAGCTCTTTTTATGGATCTGGTTGTGTGCCTACAATGCAGTAATTTATGAGCTCTGCATCTATCCTGTTCTAACACCTCCAGGGTAGTTCTGAGTCCATATGAACAGCATCTTAACTGTTGAAGGACAAGTGTCCCAGCACCAGCTAATTTCAATATGTATTACCCATATCAGAGCATTGTAATACTTGTAAATTGCCACTTGGCCCACAGAGGCAACACCACGTGTCATTTGTAATCTAAACCAGTCAGACAAAAAAGAAACCAAGGGCAATGCCTTTCCTCAGTTCACCCAACACACCACAGGAAGAGTTAGTCAGGAACAGGACCAATACTTATGTACTCCTAAATACCTTCTGAACTCTCTTGGCATTTGCAGTATGAGGAGCTCTCACAACTCTTATCAGAGAGCAGCTGTGTAATGCCTCTCTGAAGTCCTGCACCTGATCTGAGGATAGAACAATGACCAATACAGGCTGCTCACTTGTTTCACAGCAAACTAGTAATACCAATTAAGCTATGCTCAAAATTACCATGGAAAGCAGCTAAAATGGAGTATGCCCCTCTTTTTCCTATCAGTAAAAAAGTAAAAATAAAAACTAGGGTTCCTGACAAACTGGAATACACTGCTGAATTTAAATGCATTTTCAAGTTCATCTTCTATCAATAGCAACTTGGAAAGACCTCAGGTATTCCTCACTGAGCCACTAAGCACAAAATCATGAAGTTCCAACCCTGACAGAAGAAAATATAGTCTAAAAACACTTCAGGTGCTTTCCAAGGAATAACAATTCCACTACTTGACATCCTGATAATCAGTTCTTTCCTCATCTACTTGTGTAGGTTTAACAGCAAAGTCAAGCTGTATGTCCTTCACTCTGTTATCCTCTAAAAAGATACTTTAATCACTCTTTATCCACATTTGGTACACTACACACATAGGCACAAGGAGATTAGTAAAATCAAATCTCTTTGTCTTTTAATATATGCAGCAGTGCAAATAAAAATAGAGAAATTAGAGGAAAACACAAGGAATGGGAACAGCTGAGAAGAGAATCTCAGACCAGGCAAAAAATCCTCAAGGACTTACAAAAATCAAACCACTTCAATGAGCCAATCTGTAGAGTCAACTGCATAAAGTGAATTAGTTAATCAAAACGCAGCAAAAGGTTGTGCAGCAGCAATAAAATATTTCCTCATCTGCTTCTCTGTTTACAGTCCACTGGTACCTTCCCCCACAATTTAA
>VXBX01003991.1:927668-939937 GCA_013400415.1 Scytalopus superciliaris | reverse complement strand
AAAAAAAAAAAAAAGTAAGCAATATGGAAAGGAAGGACACAAAGAGAATCAGCTTTTTGCTCAGCAGTAGGAGCAGAGGCAGAAGCAGATGCTACTCCAGGGATCAACATGCCACCTTTACCTTTCCCTCTCCTTCTGCAGCATATGTGTGAGCAATACCTACAGTTTATTTCAAAGTAGTTCAATTTTCCTGGAGGGGGGTTGAGGATATTTTGTATTTTCTTCTGTGGCTCAGCCAAGCTCAGTCTCTCCTCTGATTTCTGTCACAGTGTGGAGGGCATGTTCTGTGCAGACAAGCACTCATGCACCAGAATAATAGAATAATTATTCTAAACACCAACTTCCACTGTTTTCTTATGACATAGCTTCTGTGGTGTTAGCAGTGAAATTTCACACTTTCCACAGTACTTTATTTGAATCATTCTGAAAAATAAGCATGATTTCATTCCCAAATATGTTGAACTTGAATAATGAGATGGATCACAGCAGCTCAACTTCAGGCAGACACCAAACAAGAAGCAAAACATCTCTTTCGCCATTGTGTCAAAAACAACACAGCTTTAAGGTTTGACCAAGTGCTGATCAAGCATTAAAAATAAAAGCCCTGGTTCTTATTGGTTTGAATAATATATGTGTGTGTATATATATATAGATATGTATATACATGTAAAAACCTGTTCATAGCAGAACAACACTATGAACCAAAGGTGTTCATTTCAGAACAGCCTTAAAATCCAGGTGGTCTAAGCATAAATTAGTTCTTGCTCAGCCACATCACTGAGCAACACTGTTTGCAAAAGGGCTGAGCATGACAGGCCCTTTTGACTTAACTGTATGTACATAGCTCAGACCTGCTCCAGCACAAAGTGAAATAACCAATTGTAATAAATTTCTATGAGGAACTTCTCTCCATAAATTTGTTTAACTGTCCTCTTCTACCATTCATCACCCAGATGAGCTTTCTTACTTGTCTGGAACATCTAAGTCTAAGTTAAAACCTACATGAGTGGGGTGCTTTTTGTGACATTATGTCCTTTGTCTCAACTTCATTGCCTTAACATTTTCTACTGCAGCACCAGCCTAGCCATTTTCTCTACACTACCTCTGGCCAACAGGGAATGTCATTAGTTAGAGCAGTCAGTTTTCCCCTTCCCTGCAGAAATCAAATGTGTCATCTCTACAGTGCTCTCGGTCTCTGTAATCCAACAGTCACAGTCTTCATATCCCTTTCAAACCAAGCAGGTTCTGCTCATAACATGGAATCTGTGACAGGGAGTTGGTTTATTGTTAATTACAATTTCTCTGTTTTTTGAGCTGAAGAAAATTAGTTTGGATGTTAGGCAAAGAGAAAGCCTGTTGTAAAATTGTACCATTCCAGCATTTGAAGAGACCAGGTACCCAAAGCTCCCCATAAAAGGAGATACTGAGGATTTAGCACTGTTAAAAATCAGGTTACATTTTAAGTTGAAATTTTTGAAACTCTTGCTGTGAATACCTTCTGGGATTTGGGGATTTTGTTTTTCTTTTAAACAACAGAACTCAGCTTGTTAACACTTACTAAATCCATCCTACAAATTATTTTATATTTACCAAATATGCCATGCCTTTTCCTAAGGAACACCAATATCCTTTGACCAAGCTGAGAACAATAGACATTTATTTGAATGAAACTAATATTTTATACTTCTTTATATTCTCTATCTAATTTTTCCCCCTGTAAGTCCTATTCAAATGATCTGCTGGTTGGCTTTTTTGTTGTTGCATTTTTAAAGGGCTTACCTTGTCACTCATTAGAACCTTTTCAGTGCAGCTCTGCCCAAGGGTTCTAACCTACATAGCATTCCTGCCATCACTCAGGCACAGAAATCCTGCACTCCCCTCATGAAAGGCAGATCAAACAGTTTGGGCCAAAGCCCCAGCTGGTATAAAACTGCAGGGTACCAATATTTAAAAGAAGGCTTTAAAGTAGAACTTTCTTCCAAAAATGTGCATTACTCACAGCTGAGAACACAAACAGCAATGTGTTTGGAACTTTTCTACTCTCTAAACCAGGTGCTAAAAGCACAGCATGTGCACTGTACTCAGCCACCACCCTATTCTCTTATTGATTTTGAGGTTTCATTGTAAATCAGGAGCTTTCACACAATCTAAGCTATCTACCTGACCTACATGATATTGATGTTCCATGAACTTCTGTTCCAGAGTTAAAATTCACCTTAGAAGCAGAGATGCAGAATTTAGCACAGCACAAACAACCAGGCTTTGAAGTCTAATCTTACCTAAACCAAGGAAGATATGATTTTGTCAGTGAAGATTATAACATTTATGCACTTTTCACTTGTCATAAGATTTACTGCTTATTTTCTACAGCCTTTCCTGAGGAAAAGCATATCCTTGCCATTCTAATGTCACAGTATATTTTAATAGCTTAAGTATAGTATAGCTTCATATTTTAAATTTTCCTCATATGAAGATGGCACAAGCAGTTAAGTACAGATTTTGACACACTTCTCATGGATGCCAGTTCTGCAATGAACTTTAGGGAGGAAGCACAGGTTAGTGAGTAGATCAGGAGCCAAACAGAAGCCAAATTCTGCGTCTGACATGCTAAAGGACCTAGGAAACACTCAGGCTCTTACTATAAAAGCTTCTTTGGCTTTTTTTGGGATTTAGATATAAATGGACAGGATAACATCTTATGCACATCTGTATGTAGGGTTTTCAGATCCTAACAATTTTTGAGCACCAAGAACTCTCCACATTGTTACCAGAGATTATAATCCATCACCTCACCAAAACTCAAGGTGTTTATTGGGATGTTTCGGATGAGACACAGCATTACAAAGGAGAGTAAATAACATGAGTACTTCAGTGAAAAAGTATATTAAATAGATGTGAAAATTAATTAGGACTACTGAAAGAGGATAAACCATCTCTCAAATCTGTTACTTAAAATTACTGAACTATTTATGATGGAGCTGGATGGCAAGCAGACCAAGGGAACATGACAAAAGGCATTATAATGCCCAAAACCCAGGGGCCTGGATATGAAATACCAGCAGTCAAATTTTGAGTCATGACCCAGAAGTCCCAGGCAGTCAAAACGGGGGGAAAAAAAATCAAACTAAGTGAATGATAGACATTTCCATGTAAATGTCAGATACATTAAGATACTTTTTTACATTTTGAGCCATTAAGTTCTTCACATACACACAGCCAATGCAATTTATCTCAAAATTCAGACTTTAAGCACTTCATCAAACTTTTCTAAAAATAACCTAGTTGTTCAGCCAGAGCATCACCTCAAATAAAATTATTCATATTTAAAGATCAAGACTGATACAGTGGTTTATGAAACAGCCCTATTTTTCTGTTCTTACCAATTTTCCAAGTGATTGTCTAATTCTGCTGGAAATGTGAAGTATCCTATTAATTGGGTCTAAACCATTGCTGTGCTGAACAGAGGGGTTATGTTTACATATTTCTGTAGACTGACTGCATTGCCTCACACAGTGGTGCATTGTTCCAGCACCTCAGCCTCAGCAAAGGGTGAAAAACACAGAAAAGGCAAACTCCCTTTGCAGAGGCAGCATCGTGGAGCAGAGCAGATTCTGAGCAAGTATTTCATGTGCATAGTTCTTTTGTGCACTTTACCATCATGCTCAATTTTCCATTGCTGCACTTTGCCTTTCACACAGATGGATATTTTATGGAATTTGCTAAGGACGTTGCAAGGCCAGAACAAAACATGGACATGAATCTAATTTGCTTTGTGTTGATGGCGCCAAGATTTTGAGCAAAAACTTTCTATTTTTCTTTCCAGATTTTGTTTCTTCATGCCCATTTAGAATAAATAATTTCTATTCTTTGCATATCTCATCTGGTATGCAGCTCTGAACTACTGTCTGACTCTAGATTTGCATAGCAAGCCTGTCTGGATTGGAAACTCTTCCAATACAGGCTGATAGAAATTTCTACCAGCCTCAGGCTTTATTCCACACACAACAGTCAGTCTGATGTTAGGAATACTTATGTCACTATTTTTACCAAATCTGAAAAAGAAAAAGTAGAAATGAGCACTTCCAGTACAAGAGATCTGATTTCTTTGGACCCCTTTCATCAAGTAAAACTTGGTTGGAGCTCATTTTAAGCTTTCCATTCACCTAAAATTCAAAACAGTCAGGGACAGCAAATTCCAAAATATCCCAGAATAGAAAGTATTTTTTCTGTTCTGCTAAACAGTTATGAGATATGAGATCAGTAGAGATTTTACAGAGATGGAATCTGATGGAGACATTTCTGAACATAAGCAAATCAACTGATTGTGCAATCCTAACGCAGTCCAGTACCAGAAGAGCTCAAGTTTTCTAAGGAAGAAAATTTAAGACACAGATGAATTTATTTTAAAGCTGTAAAAAAATGTGCTACAGTCAGCCCTCTACACCCCTCAAATGGACTATGATATGTCCTGCCTTCTGTAAGGTAAGGTTATAAAGCCGCCCACATGTATTGTTTGTCCTGTGCCCTAAGCCACAGCTGAATCATTCCAAAGCATCTCCTGTTTTAGGGAGTCACTGGCTGTCCTGGTCAAAGAAATAAAGCAGCCCGCAGAAGTCATAGCAAGAACCATTGCAGACCCTGTTACAGCCAGTTCATGCTTTTCAATAATGGTAACAACTGCAGCAAAATAAAGGGAGGTAATACCAAATGGATTTGACAGTCCTTTTCATCAGGTCAGCCATGAAAGGCTGCTCCTCTCTTTCTCTAAATGTCATTTTAATGTTGCTACAGTTTACTACCATGAACTTTGATAAGAATATGCAATTTGCTTAAATGCTTATTAATGGACAAGAAAACCCAGACTTATTTATGAGAATGAAGGTAAGAAATCAAATATATAAAATCTGAGGCTATCAAAAAGGGTTGTACTACTCTGAGTTGCTCATGTTTCACACCTTTCATGTATAATTGTTTGATTAAGTGACAGAAACTTGCAGCTCAAAATGAATTTGCATAAATAATACTACAAAGACAGAGACACCTCTGCTAGCTAATACCTTAACAGACATGCCTAATTTAAAATAATCTGACATTGGAGTCCTAGTTTCATGTCATTGCAAATGTCATCAGTCATGTTCTTTCTACTTTTAAATTACCTCCGTTTCTTTTAATAGTACCATTGCTTTAAAACAAGGAAACAAAATCCTATTATTTTAAATTCCTAAAGAATCTTTTGGGTTATCACAGTATGTCCTGCCTCAAAATTTACTTAAAATGTTTTCAGCTTGTATTCAAAAATCTTGATACTCTGAGCACACATGCCAGGTCATAAATCCTAAGTGAAGGAAACATCCAGTCTGTGAATCTTCACCAGGACGTGTGTATAAAGTAGCTGTTAAGCTGTCAAAGTCCAGGATTCCTACAATTACACCTCAGCAGAAATGTAGGTGCTTGGAAGGTATTAGAGCTGTGTAGACTCTACATGCACACAACTTAGAGGGAAGGAAAGAGGCTTGTGCCCATCATCGTACCTATGTGACCTAAAATGCGCCTTAGAGTTACAAATTCCCTCACCCACATAAACTTGCATATTCCTGTGACATCCATTTCACTCTACTGCTTTAGAGGATACTGCCCAATTTCAAATATAATTTCCATCCAGATTTTCTGACATTGGCTTTTCATCTGTCATCAGTGTTTGATGTTACTTGTCCTCTTCCTTTACCTTTACAGCATAAAACTTCTTTAGTTCAATTTCCGTTGCATAAAATATAAATGCAGTAGCAAATAAGAAGTAATCTAAGGTCAACAGAGAAGCAGGCAGTGAAACAATATTTTTTAAGGCTGTGTGAAACAAATGAAATGCATCAGCTCGTATAAACTTCATAGTTACCTTATTTCAGTGTTCCTTCTTAATTAACCCTTTAGAAAACAGACAAATGCATCACATAAATCACATACTCAACAGATGGAGGTCTCAGAAACAGAATTCTGTATAGATCCTCAACAGTTGCACTGGAAAAAGCATTGTCAAATTTCACTATCTCTTTAGGCTGTACAGATGCTTCCAAAATATAAGGGAAAATGTTGCCTTGTGTTCAATATTGATGTCTGCTGCTATACAATGAATCATCCTTCTAAGTAGCATTACAGTAGATGTATATTTAAAAATGTCAATGCAAAACTTCATTGCCTTGTATAGGGACCAAAAGCAATGCTGAATATACTCTAGTGTAGCAGAGCATAGAAGGAACTCTTTTCAGTAGAATCTGTTCTCAGCACATAAAATGCCCAGTAATAAGAAGGACTCAGTTTTTTCCTATCACCTTTTGTTGTCTCTCTTTTGTTCTTGCTGTTCCTCCTACTTTTTTAAGTCTCCTTAAGCATCAGTAGAAAAAAAATATTACCCAGAAAGATCTGAGGTGGCCACAGCAACTGCAGAGCAATGCCAGCTGCAAGATCTAGGTCTGGGGGCCAGGCTGTTCCTCACTTTTCGAACCATTTAACTCTAGCAAGCACACCAAATGTGCAAGCAAGCACACCAAATGCACTGCAATATGTTAATCTAGCCACTGCCCTGATTTAATTGGCCCAGAAAATTGCTTGAGGTGTTTGTGATTGCAATTAAGGCTAAGAGAGTCTGGAAACACAGTCTTTGGTGGTGGAGGGATTTTTTTATTATTTTTGAGAAACCAAACCCTCTCTCAGCTGAAACTCATGGGCTTAATTAGAGAGTAATTAAAGTTACTTGCTGCTACTTAGTTGAATTACACCTCAGCAGACATATTTTAAGTGGCAGGTTTAAAATTTAGCCTTTTCCCTCTCTCCTTTTTTCCTGCTTCCAGCAACCAGAACTTCCTCAATCACTGAACTCATTCAGTTCAAATTAGAATAATTGTACACATTTGCCCTCATCCTCACAACTAGTGGATACCTCCAATAATTTGGCTTAATGAGATTAAATTAATTTAAGAAAACAATGACCCTTGCACTGTTACCATGCTGTGGCTTGTGACCCTGCAGTGGGATATAAGTTGCTATGCACTGGAAATACCCAGCTGCATGTACAGACCTGACAATAAGGAGGTGACTGCACCAGAGCAACAGGTAAATTAATTAGTTTGGTCCACAAATTGGAAGTAATACCTTTTATGAAGAGATAATAGTAATTCATGTAGCATCTATGGGTGAGACATGGGGGTCTCTTTCCATTTAGACACCCAGACAACAGATTTTTCAGAAGTGCTCAGCCTGTAACAAAGCTCTGCACAAGCCATGGCTAAGAAGCACAAGGCTTGTCTGCAGGCATCTCATGTTTGTTTTGCAAGACACCCATGCATCATGGAACAGTAGGTCAAAAACACTCCTCCGAAAAATTTAATCAAACACACACTGAGTGTAACACGTAAGTTTATCTAAATTAACAAATTGTCAACAACACTGCCTTCAATTTGAGTTATCCATTCCTGGGTTTACTGTCTTTCTAGGCAACAGCAGCGCACAATTTCAATACTTACATGGTTAATTTTCATTACGTTGGAATGCCACCATGTTCTTATTGTCTGATTATTTTGGTGTTGTAGGGCCAGCAGAATGTTCTTCTGTTGGTTTTAGTGGTTATTTTTGGGAGAGCTTGTTTTGTTTTAATCAGACTGTTCTCCAATCCTGTTGTCACAGCAACAGTGGACATAACTAGCTAACACGATTTTTTTCCTCCAAACCTTCAGTGCTATTCAGATTGCAGATTGAATTTAATAAGCCAATTTAACAGCCTACCTGAATCTAATTGCAAGTTTTCCTAATAGTATGACATTATCCTTTTCAGTGCATTCTGAAAGATTTCAGTAATTTTTTTTTCCTATAGACTAGAGTAGTGGGTTTTCTTTGCTTAAATATGTGTTAGGTGCTTTTCTCCCCTTCAATTTCAGAGAAGTATTCACCCTTGTAAATTTAGATCATTTATTGCCATTTTAAAAGCTTTTCAGGATGGAAACATTTAGAGCTCTTCTGTGTTTTACAGTGCCAAGGCTGGATTTCCAGTATTATGCAGCAAGGACATGCATTTGGAGTTTTCTTTAAGGAAAAAAAGCCATTCAACCTACTAGATTTCCCCCTGACTTTACAGACTCAACTTGTATTCTAAGTATGAACATATTCATCTCAAAACAAATAAACTTAGTGCAGTGCATTCCCTTGAAAAGAATAGAGCAGTTTCAAGCTAGCCAGTTCATGCTACTATGCCAATATACTCGGAATTAACACATTCTTAAACAGCCCCTGGTACAAGGTGGTAACAGCTCCACAGCATTCTCAAAGATAACCACAACACTGAGGTTCAGCACTGCTGGAATTCATACAGATGGATCATTCCGTGCCATTCTCACAATGTTTGCCATAAACCACAAAAGATTAAAAAGCAACAGTCATTACAAGACCCTTATTTTACATTCTCATAACTTTTCCAGAAACAATTTTTACATAGTGAAAACATAATAAATGACACTACAATCTTTTTCATGTAAAAGAAATACAAATAAATTCACTATTTTAACTTAGATTCATCACCCATGTCACAAGGAACAATTTTATCCTCCCTGATCCCAATCTAAAAATCCAAACCTGTGTAAGCATGGAAGTTAGCCATCTCAACTGTAAAATATAAATAAGGGTCTCAGGCAACTAAGAAATAACCTGAGAGAGAATAGTGTAAAAGTCAAGCAGAAGGTAATAGACCAAGTTTTGATGTGATGTGTAGCAGGCTGGTGGCAGTGGTTTATATCAGCTGCAGATCTCATCACTTTACTGTACAATCCCGCAGTGGACATGCAGTGTAATATTTCAGAAAACATTTCAGCATTTCCGTGCTGGCAAAGAAAGAGGTTGTTGTAGGGTACATGACAATAATCTGTTGACAAAGCACTCTTCTGTACCACCACAAATACAGCCCAGAGATAGAGCAGGGGTGCCCCAACCACAAGTACTGCAGTAACTCACAATGATGGTGAGTCCCTCAACAACAGCAAAGATAAACAACCATCTCAACATTTTCAGTTCTGTGGATTTAATTACATCTTCAACATTAACTTGATTTAAGCCATAATGCTAATATTTCGTATGATGCTGTCAGTAATTCTTAACCATCATTCTGGAGCCCTTTGACAATATTGTAGATGAAGGAATCAAGATTTTGCATTAACCATTATTTGATCATAATGACACCCAGCAAGAGTAATCATGAGCTGAGCTGTGTGGTGCAGACAGGTAACAAAACACCCAGTTTCTCCTCCCTGGCCCTGGTATATAAACAAAAGACAAGGCTGGGGGAGAGTCCGTAGAAGACAATGAGAGAGATGAGAATATTATTGGTCAGGACCACCCAGTACAGCACAATCCAGCAGCAGCCTAATTTGTCAAGGGACAGTGGAGATTTTAAGGAGCTCGTGAAGTGTGTGGATAGGTGTGCAGAGTGAGCTCCTCTCATCTTATGGGTACTCAGAAAACTAGGAAACAAAGACTGGGAGACAGCTTTTGAAGCAAAATGGAACATTACCTAGTGAGAGAGCATCCTGGGATACCAAAGGCAACTTACAGTCTTCCCACACATAACAAGCAAATACAAACCCTATTTTTATGTAGAAAATAGATATTTTCCTAACAGAAGTACTAGTTGGCTACATCATCCCTCCTAATTTTCTGTGAGTATTATGAATACCAAATAATTCTCCTGAAAGTGGTTTCACAACAGGAGCAGGTGAAGTCTGTTTTGTCAATGATGCACTGACTATAAAAGGGAAGCTCTTACGGACTAAGCAGTAATGCTCGGGCTCATTTTATACAAAAAGTGGTTCCTATAGTCACTGACTAGATGTGTGTTCATTTCTGCTTCTATAAACCTTAATATTTTCTTTCTTCTTTAAAGAAAACTGGTTGGTAGCTCCATCAAATTAATGTGTTATTTACCCTCTAATTTTTCCTGAATGGCTACACATAAAGTGTGTGCATGTGTTTCTGTTTGTATATACGGTTGTAGAAGGGACTACAGGTTAGGGCTTAAAAACTACCAAAAAATCAAAAAAAACTATAAAAAGTTTTGCTTAAATTTGGCCTACCAAAAAAGCAACTTCCAAATTTGGTGTGCAGTGTAATACGTGGGATTTTGTAATAATAAGGAAAGCATGGTCTCAAACCAGTTTATCATTCAAAGTCTAAATCAATTTGTGACATTTTCTTATTAATTTATTTTTTGTGAGGCTCGTGAATTTTTTTCTACCCCTGACTTTTTTTTTTCAAATCTGCAGCCTATATGCTGTAATAAATATTTAGTCATAGAGCCACTACACGGTGAGCATGTAAAATTTTGTTTTACTAAACCACTAGTATTAAAATGTATTTGAAAGGTGGTTTTTGTCAATTTGCAAGTAAAATATGTTATATACTCTTTTCTAATTAGAGTAGACTATGAGTTTGCTAACCAGAGCTTGCAATGACAAAATGCTGTCCTGAACAAAAGGAATAATGGCCTTGAACAGAAACTGCCAAAAATTCTATGAGACTTCTGCCCTTTCGAGGAAAAATGATTATGCCACGTACCTCTAAGGCATCAGAATTCAACAACAAGTAGTATCAGGTCCCTCTTAAGAATAGGGTTGGATGTGATGCTTTGTGCTAGCATTTTTCTAAAGGAAAAATTGCCTTTTAGCACACAATACTCTTTGCAAGTCAGAAAGCACATTGTATTCCTGGAGTATTAGATGATTTGATAAGAGACATGTGTGAAGTCATTCTGAGGGTATCCACTGTGCAGTCAAAAACAAATCACAAAGGGCTTTGTATAGAAATTCAGGTTTTCATTAAACTAACCAGTTCAGATACTAAGAGTTCTCACACATGCAGGAGAAAAAGGGAAAAAAAAGGCCTAACTTAACCTAGTTTTGGACAGGTTTTTGCAGTCTGTGGTGATCTTGGTGCTGCTGGGATGAGATTCAAAATGCCTGAATTACTTGTACCACACAGTAGTCACAGGCTTGGCTTTGGGTGCTGTTTTTTGGTCTTCCCTGCTTTTCTGTGTTGAACTGCTGGAGAACAGAGCTCTTGCAAAGCTGATTTAGTTTACAAAATAGTGTATGGATCTCTGCTGTTGCAGAGAATTAATTCAAATCAATATGACTGTGATGGATCTTAATGATGTTTCACAATGTGTGCATGTGTACACTTAGGAATTAAGTCAAGGTAATTGAATGGATTTGGATAATTTGATTTTTAAATGAGACCTGATTCTCCATACTAGTGGTTTTCATATCTGTTTTTCCTGTCAGGCTCCACTATTAAGGCTCTTCAGCTTTGTGTGCTATTAACTTCTTAGTTATCCAATTAAATAAACACTAATCAGCTTATTTAATAAACTAGATTATAACGTCTGTACTGGCCTGAGTTTGTGACAAACACAGATATTTAAGATGCACAATATGTTGTGTTAAAGTAAGCAGTGGGCTACATATCATCTGTATTATGACAGTCCTNNCAAAAATTATTTTTTTTAGAGTATTAAAACATCTCATATTTAGCCAGAATGGGTTTTTTTCTTAGTTTGTTGTTTCAGAAGAAAATCCTCAAACAAGAAGTCAGTAGTTTTTATTCAATCTGACCAAAACTTATTTTATCCTTTTTTTTTTTTTTTTCAGTTTTTTAAAAGAAATCCAGTTTTTTAAAAACCTTTAGCCAACTTNATTTGGATAATTTGATTTTTAAATGAGACCTGATTCTCCATACTAGTGGTTTTCATATCTGTTTTTCCTGTCAGGCTCCACTATTAAGGCTCTTCAGCTTTGTGTGCTATTAACTTCTTAGTTATCCAATTAAATAAACACTAATCAGCTTATTTAATAAACTAGATTATAATGTCTGTACTGGCCTGAGTTTGTGACAAACACAGATATTTAAGATGCACAATATGTTGTGTTAAAGTAAGCAGTGGGCTACATATCATCTGTATTATGACAGTCCTTAGGAAAGTCATACTTCCAAAAAACAGAACCAAACAGAGAGAAGGAAGAATTCACTTGTAAACAGGACATTACCCAGAGGGCTTATACAGACGTTGCTTGACTCCAGGTTAGAGTATTGTGTTTCATAACCAGAGCTCTTATAAATTTAAAATAAAGGTGTATACAAAAAATTGGACAACTAACCAGAAGTAGTATTCACTGTAAAATAAGGCACAAGTAAAATTTTGGAATTTAAACTTTTATAACCTTTTTTTTTTTTTTTTT
>VXBX01003991.1:862837-927548 GCA_013400415.1 Scytalopus superciliaris | reverse complement strand
CAAAAATTATTTTTTTTAGAGTATTAAAACATCTCATATTTAGCCAGAATGGGTTTTTTTCTTAGTTTGTTGTTTCAGAAGAAAATCCTCAAACAAGAAGTCAGTAGTTTTTATTCAATCTGACCAAAACTTATTTTATCCTTTTTTTTTTTTTGTTCAGTTTCTGAAAAGAAATCCAGTTTTTCAAACACCTTCAGCCAACTTATGTCTCATTGTTAAGATGTGTCTAAAGATCTAATTACATAAAAATCCTTGGAAAAGCAATTTTTTAGCAATGAAGTTTTAGGAGATCAAAAATCTGTCTCTGAGGTTTACTGTAGGGCCTTTGCACAGTACTGGTCAATCACAGAGGTCAATCTCTCCCATATGATGTTTCTAATGTTAGATTTTTAAATCTATATTTAGAGACCAAAATCTTTGGCCTGATTTTTTAACAAGATGAGCAGTTCTTGCCTAACTGCAGAAACTGAAGTTCAAACAATTTGCCTTACACTCTCTTCTCTCTCAATGTCAAGAACACGAGAAATAAATGTAAATGTAAAACGGGAAATAGAAGAGTTCTGAGCTTCCCAAATGCACTGTGAGGATAAAATGTCAAGTCTGATGAATCCTACTGTGATGTACATTGTGAAAAGTTTATCAATAATATATCAGGAAAGGATTAGAGGCAATGTCATTGTAACAAAGTGGATTAAAAGAGTTCTAACTGCTTTGAAAAACACCTTTCCTTCTCCATCTGTACTATCTGCTCATACCCAACCAGCTACCATCTCTCATGTATATATCATTATTCTCAGCAAGTAATGAACTACAGACAAAATATTACTATCTTTCATAATATTTCTTGCATTAATTGACTAAAACTCTAAGGGAAATGTCATTGGTCTGGGAAAGAGCTGTGGAGCTGTGAACTAAAACAAGCCCACTGGCTTCATTTGTGACAATGGAAGGTGACAAAAGCTACAGTTCCTTGGGATCACTATTAAAATCCAGCAGTCTATGTGTTCATCACATCCATGCACTTTTGTTCTAAAAGATGTCCTTTTGATATCTAAGACATTTTCTAGGAAACAACAATCAATCCATGTAAACAGCCACAGCTTCTGTAGCATCACCACTCACCACCTGAGTTTGAGATGGGAAATACTCATCAGTACTTGCTGCCTCTGATGAGCATCTGTCTTGGTTCTGATAGATGAGCTATGACTAATACAGCAAAGAGAGCAATTAAGAACAAAAGTTATCAAGTTACTAAATATAACATGTGAGTGTCAAGGCTGCTGATTACTAAATGAAGTGAGGAATTGGCAGGTAGGATAAAACAACAGATACATGGCTACCTTAAAGTTAATAAATTTCCTTCTCTCCTTCCCACCCTTGTTCTGAGCTGCTGCAAATGATGTGAAATAATGGTTTTGACAGACTTATCTTCCCCCTAGACCAGATGTGTTGATCTCCCTTAGGTTCTTTAAGCAGAGTGAAGGCAGATTTTAATCTTCCTGTGCCGGCTGTAGCAGCTGTACAAACACTTCATTAACATAAGAATGGTAGTAAGTACCTGCTATTAAAATCGGGGGGAGGGGGCAGTGTTTTTCTGTACCCTTTATATCTCATTTCGTTTTATATACTATGAGTAGGTGCTAAATTGGGAATGAATGAATGCATTTCAAAGCTGCACTTGGCATCCAATGTATGCTTGTTCTCTCAGATCAACCAGATTTTTAGATTGACAATTTTTGCATCTATTCAGTGCCAAGGCAAGTGCATTGTTTAATATGAATTTGGGAAAGATTTAGCAAAGGACTTTTTCGGCAAAAAAATAAATCCATATTATTAAAAGGCTTTTTATTGCAGTTTTCACTTGCAGAGAACTCGGGCTATGGCATGTAGCATCTGCTAAATCTGCTACTAGTGTGTCAACACGATGACTTTTATTTTCTTTGAGAAGGATTATGAGTTACTTTTCTTTTTGAGATCTTTAACAACTTTAAATTCAGATGCCTTCCTTAGGTTTCTCTTGATACTTCCTTTCACTACAGATGTCATTACCAAGAATTTATTGAGTCACTCTCAGTAAATGGTGAGTGTAGGATTATTTTTTTATGAAGAGGAGAACCGAGGCAGTTAATCTCCTGTATATTTAACAATTTATTTGATGTCAAATTAAGAATTTGCAAAAAAGTGTACTTTGCTAGGCCTAGAAACATCCCAAGATAAGGCCTGCTCCGTCTGCTGCTCATTACGGATACAGACATTGTCCCTACTCTTCTAAAGCAGTAACACATAACATTGAACTGGAAAACTGGCATCTCATCAGTTTCCTTAGTATCTTCCTTTTCGTACATACACACATAAAGCATTTGCTGTATGCATATATATATATATATGTACACACACATATATATATATATCTTCTTGTATATATATATATAAAAATAGATATATTTTTATATATATGTACATATAAATAAGTGCTTCTTTCCTGCACCAGCTGTCATATCTGAAACATACGCCTGGCCAGGAAAGGAGACAAATGCTTTTTGAAGCAGATACATCTTCTATTTCCATAGTGTGTTGGCAGGAGGTGGTAGTAAGGATTAAGAAATTGGTTCTATTCTTGCTAAGAGCCAACTGGCTGGGAGGATGCTTTGGGGCATTGTGGATATGATACGTTGGTAGTTCCTGAACTGAAGAGAAAAAATGAATTTGGACGTGTATATCTGAAATCTCTGTCTATTTCATGCTTATCACACAGATACCTAGGCTTCCTCTATGCAAGGATGCTGCAAATCATGTCTGATGGCTCCAAGCCAAAATATGACAGGCCTTTCTTTACACTACCTCTCTGACATATGTACTGCACATCCAGGCTCTTTGCAGCTTCTTCAAAATTCAGAAGGTCAAATCTTTGCTCTCGTATGTCAGCACAAAACTCTCATTACCCTGATTTTAATCTTACTATGATTTAACTTCTGCATAACCTCTTTGCAAATAGCAATGTGTCACAGACAAGGAAATTAAAAGTTAGACAGAACCTTTTAGCCAAGCACCAATAAATTCATTAAATTGCATTTCTTGTACTAAGATAGGGAAATCAGGAGGAAAAACAGACTCGGAATTATTATCTCTCATCCCCATTTCCATTCTACACAGGAACTGGGTTTTGAATTTTCAGTAGCTCAGTAAACATAAAGACCCACTTAGGTGTGCTCATGTTCCACCTTCTAATCCCTGCAGATCAGATGCTGATCTAGCACACTCATGTTTGTTCAAGACCATGGTTTGGTCTTTAGTCTGAGCTTCCACTAACTGAAGTACAGAGCACCAGAAACATGGAGTATCTTTCATATTATAGGTAACATGTATCTGGTCCATATCTAATGTTACAAATGACTCAAGGGTGAAGGAGTGAAATTTTTGAAAGAAGCGGAGGAATGACAGAATAGAAAATGATTTACCTCTCTCCCCATCTGGAAGCACATCTCTCCAAATCAATCCTGCTATCCTAAAAGTAATGACTGGCCAGTATGAGCATTGGGTGGATCAGCTGTCTGCAGACAGCACATGTGAGGAGCTTACTTCTTCAAAGACTGTTACAAAATCCCTGTTCACGTCTCTACCAAGACCCAAAGTTCAGCATAATCATGGGAACCCATAGTCAATGTCCTACTCCCACTGTGGATAGCCTGAGATCTACCCAAATTCATCTTTGTGGATGGCTACAATTTATTTTGAATCATTCTAGGGAATCTGGTGTTAACCTTCATTACATGGCTTTGCCCAAAGGCACATGGGCATATTTGAGATAACATAGCATGTCAAGGGCCACCCACCTGCCAGGTAAGTGTCACTATGAGGACCACCTTACTTCAGCCACAAGTGACAGTCAGTTGGATTATCCAGTGCCACAGTGCTTCTGCAGGCAAGCAATAACATTAGGAGGCAGCAAATCTGGCATCAAACACCACTGTGTGGGTGTTCCTGCTCACCACACTTCAGCAGCCCTGCAGTTCAGCTACACTGATTCCAAATCTGAAGCACTTTAATTGAAAACAACACCAGGTACTGTCACAACTTATTGTTGTTGACAGTGATTGGAATTAATGCATGAACCAGTGTTATTTGAACTAAACAGACAGTATCCAGAACTGAGAACCAAAACAATTTCCCGTGTACAACAGAGTGGGCAAAATGGGAAGGACAGGCATAATGACTACTGGTGAGTGGGTATCCATGTGTATTCATTTGTCAGAGCTTTCAAATGTCATAACAAAATAGAAGACATTGACATTTTCCCAAGAGCCTATAGAAAGTTCTTAATCTCCAATTACTGCAGAGTTAAACTAAAAATGGGGAGAGCAGCAAACTTTTTTTTTTCTCTTAAATTAACTTTCAACTGCTCCTGAAAAAGGACAGGCATCAGTTTTCAGAACTGACTGCACTTTATTGATTTTATTTTTGTTTAGTTCACAGAAAGTGTACATAGGCAGATGCTCTGAGAGTTACTGTGGCCTTTTTGCTGGAGGTAGGAAAAATGTCCCTCCATCTACTACCAGTTAAAAATTATGCCAAGTGTTCTTTTCTACTGAGAAAAATTGGTGGTAGCTTGAAAACAAATTATAACTTAAAATTTCCTGCACAGTAAGCAGTGCTCTGTAGAGAAAGAACATGCTGAAGAATTAAGAAGCATGTAGAGCTCAAACAAAATCTCCAAGTATGTCTGCCTTTGAGAGAAACTGATAGGATGAAGCAGAACTATGTAGTTCCTCAGGTTTACACAGGCAACAGAGGAATTTCCTTCCTTTCCTTCCTTCCTTCCTGTTTTTTCCTCTCTCAGAGGATATTGTGCATGAAAACTGGAAAAAACCTGATCCTATGCTCCACATCTAATATCTAATCAGGTGTGGATAAGAAAATATGAATCAAAGCTTTGCAGCTCAGAAACCACCTCCTACGAGACATCACCCAGACTGAAGGCCATACATTGGGATTTGAATTAGTTTCCACAAAAAGATGACACCCAAGTGGGAAGATATTCTGCTGTTAACATACTCTCTGAAATGTAATTCTAACATTGCTTCTTCCTTGAAACCAACAGGTAATTATTTACCACATTACAATCCATCCATATTGCATTCCTGTGGTCATTCAAGTGGAAAAATAGAGCTCAAACTGTAGCTGAATTGAGGATTTCCATGGGGTTAAGAAGGAAGGAGTTTGCATAGGACGGGCTCAGGGGAAGTTGTTTCTAAGTTTTTCTTTTTTCTTTACTAGGATGGGATGGGGAGTTGTTTGGTTTGGGATTTATATATTTATTAATGCTTTAGAGTCAGACATTCATTCTTGAACCAATGAATTCAGAAGCACCTTGTAAACAGCAGGGACATCTCCTAAAAGGCAGCATTAGCATTTAATGTGAAGCAGTTCCTGTGCAAGACACAGATGGCTTTTCTACCTGTCAGAGAATGCTCTAATCAACAGGCTGTAGCGAAGTAGCACAGCTCTTTACTCTTCTGCTAGCCACTCTTGAAAGAAAGCAGTGGTATCCTCTTCAAGATGACAAACTCTACAAAAGCTCCTCCCATACTGTCTGAGACTGGAGTCCTCAAGGAGCAGAGGTGGAAAAAAACCTTATTTTTTGTACCTTGTAGGTCCTGTGCAAAGTCTCAATCCAACTACACAGTCGAGACTGAGACAGCTGTAGCTTTCAACAACACATAGACCCAGTGATGCAGAATTGAGCGTTTCATGCAAATAAAAAGGACACTCAGAGGTCAAACAACTCTATATGGAAAGTTAATTCAAATATGCAGTTTACTAGCCAGTATCCATGTCCTCTGGATAGCCCCGTGCAATGTAATTGGATCCTGGAAATGCAAGATCCATTACTGCTGGGGATACAATGAGAAGGCAGAAACTAAAAAGTGACCTGCCAAAGGCAATTTTAGAAGCACAGCTTGTATTCAAAAATTCACATGACGATTCAAGTAGAATTTTAGATTGAGGCTGTGCAGATCATTACAATATTCGCTACCTGGTACATCCCAACCTTTTGGTGACCTTCTGGAACATGCATTCTACTGAAATTAAAACTATTACAGAAAATATTTCAAAAACATTGAAACACTCTCAAGGGCGCTGTATGCACACCCTGATCAGGTAAAGAGAGAAATGGGAGTCTGAATTTTAAATTCCTTTTCCCTTAAAGCAGCAGAGGTACAACCTTGCATTATTTTAAAGACTGCAATAAAACACACTCTGAAAGGCAATTCTTCAAGGGGACACTAAAGCAACGAAATGTTGGTGGAAGTAATTATGCAGAAACATTTTTGCAAATAATGAGAAATATCTACTTTCATTTTGCTCTTCCTTGGCACAGACATTTATAAGAAAATCCTGTCCATGTCACTGCAATTTCTGTGTGTGATTCAGTGGTTAGAACAGACCGTGCAGAAGAAATGAAAAATTGCTCATTTAAGTTTCAGGTATTTTATGTTCAATTAACACTTTCTTTCAGGACTTTGGTTTCAGTCCCTCTCCTTCTACCAAAACATCTTTCCTCATCACTTTGATGCGGTTATAAATATGAAAAAACCCTGACTTTTCTCCCTGGTGTTGGACATTACTGATGAAATATTCCAAAATGGTTTTCTCAAGTTGATCATTCACTTTGTCTTTTAACAAATTTACAGTTACAACTTTTACCATCACAGCTACTCCTTTTCTACAGAATACACCCCTCAGAACACCCATGGAAAACAAGCTGACAAGGTTTAGACAATATACTTTCCTCTGAGTATTGTCAACTGTGCAATTTTTGAATCCTTTCAATCACTAACCAACTTTCATGTTCACTGTGTGACTGTCAATTCTATACCCCTTACAAAGGCCGTGTTTGGATTTTAACATTTCTGTTTTAAGCATCAAGGAAATTTAAATTCATGGATATAAGTCTTCTGGAAGATTTCTTAATGAAAAGCCTAGCAAAAGGAGCTGACTACTCAACTACCACCTAGACAGCAATATCCTTTAGAGTGCGAAGTATGGCCCAGTAAGGAATGTTGTAAACCATACAACTTTGTGAGACTGTAAAAGAGACTGACTGTTCCTCTGTCCTTGTTAAAGGAAATTGTCCACACTCTGGACAGGCACAATACAGAATGGGGATTCATATGGAGAGAGGGAATATATTCCTGCAGCTTCCAGATTGAATGACAGATTTTTACACCTACATGCTGAGAAGGGTGGCCCAAATTCCTGATTCCAGCAGAAGCGAGGACATTGATGAGTTTATTTTAGTGATTAGAGTTGCTTCTTACATTACTAAAAATATATGATAGAGGTATTGCAGGTTACTTGAAAGTGTGGTTTTAAAATTTATTTTATTCTGCTGAGTTTAAATTAGTCTGCAGCAGTCATTCTTGTCCTTTCACTTAAAAAAGTAAAGTCATCAACAAATACATGAATCAGGTCTTGTAATGGTCTTGATAGGAGTCTATAAAATATCAAGCAATGATATTTATGCACTTTACAATGTTTTCCTGGGTGATGGCTGCTCCGACCTAAATTCACAGCTTAAAATTCAGCTAGAAGTGTGGCACTACTCCTTTCCTTAGAGGACTGAAGAGCAATTTTTGTGATGGTGGTTTTTTTCCAAATCCAGCCAAAGATGATAGATGCTGTGAGTTTGTATTTTTTATGGTAGAGTTCACCTAGGATGCAAATATCCAATATTTAATTACTGCCTCTGAAAGGAGGAGCATTCACACACCACTTCTCAGTTACTTAGAAACTGTTCTATCCAACCACTCCTAATGCTGCCACTGTACTCTGTTTATCATGTTTGTTTACATGCATAATGCCCTTCTTTTCCCAGTTTCTGATTTTATCTACCTTGTATGCAGGCTAGAAGAGCCTGTCGCACACAGACAGCACCTTTGCTATTTGCTGCAGGCTAGAGAACCCTTTTCATCTGAGAGCTACCTGGCGCTCACCGTGGCTGAGGCTCAGTCCTCCGTCCCCAGGCAGAATTCCTAACTCAGAAATTACAGTCTCCTGGCATCCCTGCAGTGTGCCACCAGGGACAATCGATAAATAATAGAAAAGTCAATATTTCTGGGGACTGGGGTTGTAATTTTCTGTCAGAAACTCCAGGTTTACATGCAAAGGGTATACAAGAAATTAAATAAATAAATAAATGTATTTTAAAATCCTATGTGAACACTTGACTGATTCACAAACGAGGCTTCCCAGGTATTATCCCACAGAGAGACAACAGCAAGGAGTCAAGTGGGCACAGTTTTGAGTCTCCTGATCTCTCAGATCCAATTTCTGCAGTTCATACAGCCATTCCATTTACACCTTCATTAACCATTGCAGCACCATGCAAAGTAAGTAAGCACAAGCCAAGTTTGGTTGCAATACATGAAATCAATTTAGGCACAGGGGGTGGCTGGGAGAGCCTGGGCTGCTGTTCCTTCCTCCCAAACACGGTGTGAATTATGCAGACGCTGCCTAATGGTCCAGCAGGTCCCTCTCCCCCTTGGCTCCAGTCCTTGGGCCTTTCTCCTGACTGCTGTTGCACGAAATTATCTCTGACTGTACATACATGTGGCCAGAGAAGGCCCATGTCTCAGGAGTTTACTGTCTAAACAGGAAGGAAAGGCAAGAGTTGAGAGCTACTTTTAGGAAGAAGGACCTGCAGGCAACTTTTAAAGCCTCAGGCAACTAAGGGAGCAGACAGGCTGAGACAAGGCAGTGCAAACCACCCAGCACTCAACAGGGAGAAGGGAGGTCTGAGATTTGGTCTTGATCAGAGTCCCTCAAACCATTACAAGAGCTGTATCTTAGAGCAAAGAGTACTACTGGTAATTTGTGTGTTCTGGGAGTTCCTATATGAGATGACAAGGAGATAAGGTGAGATCTTAAGACACCTCAAAATTGAGGCAGAGAAAAGAGGAATACACGTATTAGTTCCACTCCATCATTGTTTGTCTAGCGTTACAAAAATCGAGCCCAGTTTTGAAAGGAGGTCTGGCATTTTCATCACTCCTTTTCAATAGTGTATTGCTTTGGACTCAACATTAAAGATGCTGCTAAGGTCTTACGAGATAATACCGAGAGATTAAAAGCCAAGCTTCTTCACCAGCACCAACTTTTGAAAATTTAGGTTTATATAATAAACACTTTGGATCTCTTGGCCCACAAAAGATCAGACATCACTTATTTTTCTTGATACAAATTGTTTTCCTCTATTGAGAAGTTGCCAAGCTCAAACTACTGAGTGCCATGTAACAACAAAAGAATCCTTAACAGGACTGAAATTATTCTTTCTTGATTGGAGCATCTTGACCCCTCAATGCTTCCTCTTAACTAAGTGTACTTCAAAATCATCCTCTCAATTTAGTAGCAAGGGAGGAGTTGGGGAAGGAATATTCTCTTTTTGGATTTAACATCTTCTGGAAGATGCCTGAAATAGTGGATGACAAAATTTGATGGTTTTTACAGCCCTGTCTTCCTAAATAGCTCAAATCTTAATTTCATAGCTTCAGAAAAAACAAAACGTCTTAAATTCATCAGACTGTATAATGAACACTGAAAACTCTTATTTCCTTAATATGTTTATTATCTTCAAGGCAAAAACATGTTTTATCTTGAACTTAGTCTATGTTAAACTCATTTCAGTCTAAGGGCTCAAAACACAGGGTTGAGTGTTTGCAAGTAACTGCACCAGCAGTATTGATGTGCATCCTCTGAGCTGCTGGCAAAGAGTGATGCAATCACAAATTGTTTCTGATGACCTAAACCAAGATGCAATGAAAAAGCCTAGTGCTAGTTCCAGCTAACCCAGCTGGCTTCTTATTTTTGCAGCAAAAACAGTGGCATAAACTTGTGGCTGTAAAATGAAAGTCTCTGAAATTAAAGTTTTGTCTTAGCCTGTAAGCAGGAGGGGTACCAGAAATCAAACTGCTTTGCAACACACGTTACATGGCAATGCTTTAGTCTGAAGTTATCCACTGTGGCATCGTCAGGTATAATTCTCTATCACATAATTCACACATCGCTGCAACTTGCACGTTACAGCCACAGTTGGTCCTTTTCCACAGGTCCCAACACAGTTATGACCCTGTGACTCACCAGCAGAATGCAGGTATGTATGAGGTGCTACCTTAGACAATGGGACTCTACCTGAAGCTTTCTACAATCTCTGCTTCTAAGGGTAACAGCTTTCCATACCATTTCTTCGTGTAATTATTCTACCACATTCTTCTCTCTATACCATACACCAATTACAGCATAAGAAACTGTCCTGGATCAGGAGACACCCACTGGTATTCAGAAGAGGTATATCAATACCCACTGTGACTACAACTGAACACAGGAGTGGCTTGACCTTTGAACATCACTTAGCAAGGTGAGCACTGAACTCTCATTTATAGGTCATGTATACTCATGCACACAATATAGAAAATGCATGCACACACAAAATGATACTGCAGAATGGGCACTTTACAAAAGGTGACATCAGTAATAGCTAATAAAAATAATTTTTTGTTATTATCTCATTACAAGTACACTGGTAACTTTTGGAAATGGAGAAAAGCTGCCAATTGTTTTTAGTCTGCTTACAGAAATAGCAACAGATGCTTATCTAATAAAATGAAATATTCTAGCCAAAGATAATTTTAAGAAATCTGCCTTCTGCCATGCACTGTCAGGTTTCCAGTGTCAAGAAATAACTGCCTTTAGTCATAAAACTTCAAAATATGTTCATACCAATTTTGTGATTCTGACATTGCATCTGAAATCACTCTGCTTTCCTCGCTGTGTACTGTTTAGACTTTCTATCCTAATTTTGTTATTTACTGCTATTTAAAGCTGATTATTTTGCACATCTCTGACCCCAGCATCCCATAATACTTAACAAAGATTCCTATTTTTCTAAGGATTACAAATCACAAATCTGAATTAACTCAACCATAGTTATTGAAAACATGGAATAAACATTTAGTACTTGACAATTTGGAACCTTTTCTTTTTTAGCACCTATGGAGGCATATACATGACTGTAAATAAAATTTACATTTTAGTCACAAATTGGTAGGTTTATTCCTCACAAATTGAATCTTACATGCACATCCTACTTTACGTGATGAGAAACAACCCAGTGTGATCAGTGTTAACTGAATCCACATATGAATGAGCCTTTTGAGGCATTATCTCAAAGGATCTCCCAGCACGAGCATTTAGGAATCCTTTCTGCAACATGTACAATGAGAATGGTTACACAGCTCTGTAGTCCTGGTGCCCCTGCAGAACAACACCTTTCTGAAAGGTTTCAGAATAACACAAATGTTCTGTTTGTGTGTCCAGTTTAAGTTTCTAATAGTTACAGAAAAGGCATTCTTCACTGCAGGGAAGAATGTTAGACAAAATAATGGCCAACCTTAATTTAACTCATTATCTCATCATACCTGTTAAGATCCATATAAACTGACTTTTAAGCTTTCCTATATTCATAATTTCTCTAAGTTTTTTTGTGGTGTTTTCCAGTAAGTTTTTTGCCTATAAAATCACTCCCTGATGTAGCTCTCTTGAAACAGTGAAATGAAAACAAGCTTAATTTGTCTCACACAAATCTTTAAATCCAAATATAAGTTGTGCAGATTGCAGATATGCCATTGAGGAGATGAGAGAGAGTGAGGGAAAAGTAAAATGAAAATGCATTCAATTCTATGTGTGAACACAGCTAGCTAATACATCTCCCTGTAACTGCAGAAATATCTTGTTGTGAGGACATTTTTTTGTTTTAGTTTCATTTCTGAAATTCATCTTTTTCTTCTGCCTTCAGACATGTCTGTTTTCCCTGGGGCATCTTCCCATAAGGTTCACTCTGCACCTTGTTTGCTCATTAACAGCATGTTGAGCCCACGAAGTGGTGAGACAAACCTCTGCTGCCGTGCTCAGCAGCTACAGGTGTGGGGAGGACCAGCACAACACTGGGATAAAAGCAAAGCAAAACAAAGCAAAGCAAAAAAAAAAAAGCCCAGCTCAGTTCAGTCTCCAACTTATCTGGCAGCTCTGCTGTGTATTTAATAATTAAATCCAGCAAAATTTCATCTTGCTGGGAGACGTTACTGAGTATAAGCACTGTGATCTCTAACACAAGCAAGGGAAGAAATTTTGTTTAAAATGTAATCTGATAGAAATTATAATACATTTAACTATATCCTTCTCTTCCATCAGGTACAATACTTGGCAGCTATGGCATTATGTTTTTACAAATAGATTGGCTGATTCCCTGGGCTTTTTGGGAAAAGTAACTTTAAGGCTTGATGAACTTCTAGGGGGAGAAAAGGCAAAGAGAAAGCACATTTCTCATTCCTATATGAATAAGTAGAATTCATTCTTTGTACTCTTGCCGCTACATTGTGTATTAAATGACAAATCATTAGAGACAGGGAGCTGGTGTTTCAATAGACCACCTCCTTGAAGCTGACTTTTTTAAAGCGTGATAAAATTCCTTCCCACAAAAAAAAATAAAATAAAATAGTTTCCCACACTTTCCAAGAACGTGTTGGAGAGAGTGCAACAAATACATGAGATGTAAATCATAAGAGCAAAAACTCCATTCCTCTGATAATTACATCAAATACCAGAAAAGAAACTTTCTTTAACCAGAGCCTGTGCATTCCCAAGGAAGAGAAGAGAATGGAGACCGAATCAAGAGCAATATTATTAAAATAATATCACCGAAATTTAGTATAGAAACTGACGTCTCTTCAGGACAGCTGCAAGTTTTTCCTCACCTATGCACAGAACTGCAGATTCCTCCATCATTTTCTCTGTCACTGTGGGCTCTCAAACCTGCCCATTCAGCAGCTTTACCTTTCCAGTCTCTACCTGTAGCTACTTCACCTTCTCATATATTCTACATTTCTCTTTTGAGTGACTTTTTTACAATCCAGAAAAGTAAGGGAAATATCTTAATGATTTCCCAGCAGCTTCCTCTACCTCACAAATGTCCATCTTGCAAGCAATGTTAATTTTCTATGCATTTTCAGTGCATCAAGCTACAGAAGGTCCAGTGGAGCCTTATGGTCATGTTTCTAATGCATCTTTGCTTCATTACCAGGGTGACATTCAGTACTAGAAAAAGGCAGATCTCTTCCATATTTGGTACCTTCTCTCAACCAGTACAGGATCAGACTTGTTTCTTTTTCTTTTTGCTCCCTTGGGAAAATACGTTTCTATGAGTTGTTGTGATTAAAAAGCATCAGAAATGAAGCACAGGTGCCACGTTCCAGCACGATGTGTTGTAAAAGTGATATTGCTTGATTTGCAAATAAGCCCTGGAAACTCAGTGATGGGTGGCAGAGTTTGCATTGTGACAGTGGTTGAATTGATCTGTTCTGCTTTGCTGCTCTTATCATCCTGATCAGCCCAAGGATATCCTGGTTGAGGCTGTGCTGTTCAATATCCCAAAGCTTTTAACATGGTAATGTAATATATTCTATCTACAAATTTTCTCATTATTACTGAGTACCATCTCAATAATGATTCAATGAAGAGAATTTTTGCTACATGATCTTCTCATCTGTGACAGGGAAGACTACAGCACAAATGAATGGACCACTCATAGTCAAAAAATACCATATGAGTATAAAAAAACTGAGCACACCTACTAAAACATGCAAAGTCTCAAGAAAACATAGTTTGATCCTAACAGGGCAATGGTGCTGTTATTGGGATGCTGGTTCAAGAAAAAAAGCAAACAAAATTTTCACAGGGGATATGCTGAGCTGAGTTTTGAAGAGCTTTCATGGAGAATTAACAACACACCTGCATTACTGATTCTAAGTACTCTTCCAGGTTTACAAGGGAATCAATCTAAAAATAAAAGTATCTGGTTTAGGTGTTAGAGAGTTATTTATTTGCTTGGAGGAAAATATTTGTAATGGCACAAATGCATTTGACATTTCCTAGTAGGAACACTATTTATCTTTTAAAAGATAAAAAAAAATAAAATAAACAAATCACATTTACGTACCTGTTTACCAAAACATAATCTGGGGTTTTACCAGAGCAGGGGAAGAGATGTATTGCTCTGTAGCACGACTCGGGCACTTCACTGAACATTTACAGCTGCTGTTTGATGCATGTTCAAAATGCCCTCCCAGACCTGCAGGGGACACTGCAAAATTTTGATGGAATCTAATCCCTCACCACAGACACAGAACAGATACTTCCAGTAAATGGTTGAAGATTTTATCCTGAACAACAGACATTTAGGAAAAGTGCAACATGCATAAAGGTTTACTTCCCAATTTCCTACCTGAAATAAAACCTCTATGAAACTGGGATTTTATTTTTTTTTTTCTTTAAAAATTACTTGTTTGCCTATTGGGTTGTGCATCTTCTGGTTTGAATTTCAGACAACTCAAAATTTTGATTCATCTGGGCCAGGGAAGGTCTGAGATGACAGCAGAGCACATGTAACACACTGTGAATGTTTTCAATACAGGGAGAGCAGTGTTCCTGCCTTTCCTTCCACATCTGCCACATTACTGCTCACCTGGCACAGGGATTGCACACAGGTTCTGCGGTTATATTTCCTTCTGTCAAAAATATCTCTGCCATTGTAAAGTGTCCAGTAAAACAGGACATGACAAAAAATATGTAAGAAAATATACATTGCAATGAGAAAATAAGCGAGCGAAAAAAAGGTTACATCCCCCCAACCAACCAATAAAAGAAACAAAGTCACTTACGCCATTAAACCTAAATCTGGCTACTGGTTTAGACAATCTTATTTGCTTGGGAAACCTGTTTCAGTAGTCATCAATCACTTCCCTTTTTTCCATTTATTTAATTCTTTAACAACCCTATGCAAAAATGTGTGATCGTTATTCTTCATCATAAAGCAAGTCAAGTTTTCCAAATTTCTTTCAGTTGCTGAATCAAAAAGTGCTAACATAGAAAAAGTGACAACACACTGTTTAGTAAAGTCTTAAAACAACTTGTCTTTTTGACACAATCCCCTCAGCAGCGAGCAGGATGTGACAGAGGTGTGTAACTCTACAACAGACTGATCACTCAGGGTAAAGCTGAAACTCCATGGGGTGGTAACATCAGCAACAGTGACAGCAAAAGCATCTTATGCCCCGTGACCCTAAAAGAGAATATGGCACCTGCTTTCTCTATGAGTTACAACTGCCCGTGCCTACCAGCAAACAGTTTTCCATGGAGATCACCTTTCCAGCCTGTCACAGCTCGTGGCTCTCACCTTGCCCTCTTCTGGCTGCAGCTCAGCCAGAATTTCAGCCTGGAACTGTGGGAATACACATATATCCTTAATCTGTACCTATAATGCCTTCAAAACGCAGCCCCCACTGCACAAAGGAGCACATTCCACTTTACAAATAGAAAAGATAATTTTTTTACAAGCTATCAGCAATGCAATTATCCCTTCGGCGGAAAGCAAACTAAACAGGGCCAAAGAAATGCCTGTATTTTGTAAGTAACGTTGCAGGGAATGATAAATATGCACCAAATTTGTTCAGAATAAAACGTTTAGTTACAAAATAGTAAGTCTTCATCTTCACAGACTGACTTTTGATTTACTCAGAAATAAATTTGAAGTGGAATAGAAAAAGAGTGCAATTTTGCAGACACACCAGCTACAATATAACCCAATAATGTAACTGTACCACAGGTATTAAATTTTATTTTTCTGCAGTCCAAACACCATATTTTTTATTTTCCATTTCAATACAGACAGACAGTGATGGATTATTACAATTGTAAGTCTATACTACACATTCTGTGTGGTAGCACACGATAAAGATTTTTTTTCTTTTTCTTTTTTTCCTGTATATGTGCAGCTCCATGTCCAATTATTTGTGTCAAAATGACAGTACAGTGAGTTTCCATAGTATTACCTATGCTGCAAAATCCTCTGGTACAAGTAATTTTTATGCTCTTTGAAATCTTGTCGTTGGTTTAGGGATATGGTAAAAATGCATGACTGAAAAATGCTTTCAGAGATTTATAATCTATTACTTGGTTGCCGAGGCACATCTCAGTGGCAGAAATAGGACATCTGATGCCCTTCAGCTACTCTGAGATCACACAGAGCTCCTGCCTGAACATATCCATAAGGCTCAGAACTGACTTCCTGAAATTAAAGAGCAAGCAGAATTAATATGGAGTCTGCCTCTTCTGCCTTGTCTAATGATGTACTGGAGAATTTCTTTGACTCCGACTCTCTGTGGACAACTAGCCAGCAGTACAACTCGCTGTGGTTTCATCACAGTGCTGTGGATGTGTCTCTGGTCCACACAATGAATTCCAAAATTACGCCTTTCAGCATTTGTTCTGTCCCTCCCTTGTGTGCATTTTGGCTTTATATCTTCTCTATGAAAGTGAATACACAGACTGACTAAGACTTCACCCCTCCCAAACTTTCTAAAACAGTAAGATTTGATAGGATTGAAAAGAAAGTTAAGATCCCTAAACCATTTCTGCCTTTCAATCATTATAGCAGTAACACTATTTCACTATGTCTTTCTTTCTAATTAATTTCACTGTCAACATACTTCAGACACAAACTAAAACTTTACACACACATGTATTAGCATTACTTAGAACTTTTAGTACCAGGGCTCATGTAATAGCAACAGGAAAAATATTTATATTCAAATTTAAATGGTTGTATAAGAGACATTGCAATATAATCACACACTAGCAGAGACATTCATTAGCAATTACATTTTTTACAGTTTTCTAAAATGCAAGTCATGAAAGTCAAAAGCATGTAACTAAGAGCAACATTCAAACAAGAGTTTTGTTGTATCCAGTCAACATTTCAGACATAGATAATTGCAGACTTTAATAAATACAATTTGATTTATTAAAGATGTATAAAACAAGCATCATGGATATGCAAAGTTGGTTCAATTCCTTTCAAAAGAAGAATATGCATTAAAAATCAATTAGGGAAGGGATGGGTTGGTACAGGGAGCCAATAAAGAGATGCATCAGTCCAGAACTATTAATTAAAAATAATATTCCTTTTTATTTGGTTCCTTATTTATTGAATGTTTTATTAGTGAATATTCTTCTATTTTAATCAAATGCATTTGTATAATTGCAAGTATTTCACAAATTGTGATAATAATAATAAATCATGGTAATTTGAATTACCTGGTTTTGCTATGCTCTAACTCTGTTTAACTTGGATGCAACATATATTTTCTGAACTAGCCACTTAGACCTCAGGTGAGAGGACAATAAATTATCATCCCTTCTCTTTTCTTTTCCCTCTTTCCATTTCCAAAGGGCATCACTGAATTTTCATCAGTCTAGGATTTACATATCTACAAATTATATCCTTCTGCTGGCTGTGAAAGCCCCACCACTGGCAGATGTATATCAATGTAATATAAAATACTGTTGTTGAAGACACAAAAGTTAAAGAAATGAAAAAGCCCAAAAGCAAGTCATCAGCTCTTTTTGTCATTGGTTAAACAGAAGTGAAATCAAAACAATACTTTATTTCTAAAATAAACATGTAAAACACATACAAGCAGATTTCTTTTTCAGGGAGGAAATGTTGTTTTTACAAAGTGATTTTTCAGAGGTTTGCAGAGGTTGTTTCTTCAAATTCATGCTCTCTGGCCGAGTTTGTCAAACTCCTTGATGCTGTCATTTTTCAACTGTATGTTTATCGAATGTAGAGGTCAATGGTTAGAGGGATGAATAACCTTGGTCAGTTTTCACTGCTATCAAATAGTACAGTAGATTGGGGTTTCTAAACTTTGTGATTATCCAAGAACTATAACCCAAACTAACTCTTCCTCCTCCACCACAGAAAAAAAGGAAAAGGAAAAAAAAAAAGGAGGGGGAGGTTGCAACACTAACTTGATATTTTTTAAGCTCATGATTTTCTGGAGAGAAAAGGGGAATTGAGGAAAGGAGAACAACTCTCTTTTTTTATTATTTTTTTATCATGAGGCTGGAAATGCCTGAGTCACTTCTGCTCTATATATCTGTGGCTGAAAACAGAACACATGCTTATATGCTATGAATTTCACAAGACACCCGGAGTTTTTATAGTGACAGATGCTGAAGTATCTCATTTTATTCATATTAGACTTGAAATTGGAAATGGACTAGTTGGAACAGCCATGCTGGCTACAGGCATCTGATCTTAGATCCAGAGAGAGTCTAGTCACAAAGGTTTGGCACAGTCCCAAAGGTAATAATCATTTGACAAGAATCAAAGCTTCCTAATGTAGGCTTGGTACCAAGTTAATTTGGCTAGATTTTATCTAGTCCTGGTCAGAAAAGACCATGCAGTGCTGTTTTATGTGAATTTATAAGCTTGGATCTCACCTAGCTTGAACATCTCTGCATTGAACTAATGTTCATGGCACATGCTTTCACCAGAGTCTGTCTGATTACCTTCTGGAAGCAAACAGGAATTGGAAAAGCGCTACCGGCTGAGAAAAGCAAAGGATCGAGCAGTTTCAACAGCATTGCTCTGTCAGATGCCTGCAGAGTTACAGCAAAATATAGTTCAGCCATTTTTTGGACATGTACATGGCCTACTTTCTTCTTAAACCCATAAGCAGGCTGAGTTCTGGCATGAGCTTTGAAGAGAACAGAGTCTCAAAACCTGATCCAAGCATTTTGCAAAATGCGAGCCTTTGGTAGGATGTTTTCCACAGGAGCTCCTTGTTGCTGATAATTCATTGCTCTTCTGCAGTATTAGTTTAGACTCTTTCTTAGTCTCTTAGTCAGTTGTCTGGTCAGCAGTGTGGAGGGCAAGACAACTGTACTGGTCTCTATAGCAGGATAGTGTTTGTGCCATTTGCTACTCTTTTTTTTTTTTTTTTTTTCCCCCTGTTTATTTTCAATAGCATTTTAGTATTTTGCCAGGAAGGCAGAAACCACCACCAAGATAGGAATTTCTCAGTGTATTTACTACTATTATGGAGATTCTCTGAAAATACATAGTTCTTTCAGATAACTCAAGCTAATCAAAGAGATAAGAGAAACAGGATTGACACTGAGGTATTACGAATCTTGAGGAAAATGAAACAGATACAATCAAAGAACAAACATTGACTCCCGTTATTCTGGCTTCTTCTGCTGGAGTCTCTTTCATGTATTATCACTGAAATGCATGTTAGCGGTATATGCCCTATACTTGAAATTTTCTAATTAAATACAATTGGTAAAAATAGAAATAAGTACTGAGCAAAAATGCAGCTATATCTGACTCTGCTGAACAGCCCCTGATTGCTCATTCCTCTCCACCTTACAACAAGGGGAGGTCTTACAGAAGTCTAGGTCACGAGACTGATTCTGGCAGAACATCCAGATACTCAAATTATAAAACTCTGATTAAAAAAACATAAATCAAATCATTGAAAAGAAAGATCCTTGGTTTAGACACTTCTGCATAAAATGTGCAATAAATTTGAAGTCCTGAGTCAGAAACACCTATTTTTTCATCAGTCAATTTTTTAGTGTTTCTGTTTACATAAACAAACACATAAATTATATGACATGGACAAGCAGGAGACAGTGACTGAATTCTTGTTCTAGAGACTTGAGTATATCTGAAAGTAACCTTAGCTTTAATTCTTCTCCTGCAGATATTGATGCAACTAAGAATGCAAGAGCTAACAAATACCAGCATCCCATCTATAAAGACCTGAGTTACGCAATGTCAGAAAAATTATCATTATCAGACTCAACACTGAAGACATGTAGGGTGAAACTAATGGAGCTTATTTAGGATACTGCAGTGGAAGTTGTAACTCCATGTCTGATGATGCTCAGGTATTTGGTTCTCTATCCAGCTGTACCAAAAGAACCAGGTGTAAAGTGGCCATTGGCAAAATTAGTTTGGAAATTCTTCCGTCATAATAAAGATGTCATGAGACAATATTCTCATAAGATTAACAAATAAAGGGGTCTAAATAGCCTAAGATAAGGTCTGCTAAACTTGGAAAAGGATTAGATGTTGTCATCTGAGCCAGGACTAAACTTGACAATGGCCATGACTCTTCAGTCTTACATTCTCCTTTGGAAGAATCATCCCACCACAAGAAGAAAAAAAAGTAACTGCTGGAACAAACAAACCGTAAGAAAGTAAAACTCTATAGGTAAGACACTGGAAGAACCACCTCTAGAAGAAACATTGTCATATTTCTCAAGTTTTCATGAATATTCAGTACAGTAAGAAATTCAGTAAGGAATTACTCAGTGGTGCTCTGGGAATAGCAGAAATAGTTCTGTAAGTATTCCAGGAGAAGAACAATTTGGCATACATTATGTAAAAGAAACTTCAAGTAATCTTTTAGTCTGAAAGTACTGGCAGACTTCCAAGGATCAAATATTTGGGTAAAACTGTGTGCCTAGGGACTGATCAAGGGTATACTTTTAATGATAAAATCTGACTGTTGTGAAGACTAATTATTATAGACTTAAAAAAATAAAAATGCAAATATTGCCAGGCTGTGAATAAAGAAATTAAAGATTTCTCTGTTTATGCAAAGGACATTGTTCTTACTTTTCTGGACATTAAGTAGCAAAAATATTGCTGTATACTTGCATAGAGATAAAATAAGAACTCTGATGCAGGCTGTATAATTATAATGCTTCTTGACACATATGACTACACTGCATTCTGAGAGCTGTTACTGACAGAAGTGACATCATGAGAAAACCATCATTTTCTCCTTAGAGAGTCTGGCTTTCTAATTTGTTAGAAAGAATACAATGGTATTAAGACACGTCTTAATAAGAAAAGGAGAACATTTTTCCTTTATCCTATAAATACAGCATCATCATTTTTAACCTCCAAGAATTTCTAGCAGTTCAGCTAATGGTTGCCTTTTTATGGAATAGTGAGACAAATAATTATAAGGAGTTTTCCAGACATAATGATCCTCGTACCCAAAGTACTTAAAGTCTACCTTTTTTCTTTAAGAAAGAGTGGGGGAAAAAAAAAAAAAGGGCATAATATTTGACTCACTCTAGAATGTAAGAGATTTAATCCTGCTCCTCTTCAATTCTCAGCAGTAATAAAAATAACACTAAATACATACTAAATCTTGTAACTCATCTCTAGTGGAAAGAATCAAGGTCCAGGCAAAACAGTCTCAATAAAACATCCCTGATCGATTCCTAACAGACTCCTCTGGCAGTGGACACTGAGCAGCCCTTAACAGAAAGATTTAGGCAACTGGGGATCCTTCCATAGATGGAAAAAGAGATGGAACTGGACCCCTTGAAAAGAATCAAGGCTGGCATATCTGGTAGTCATGAAAGGTCACAGGACAAACGACAGGATTAAATCAGACGTGAAGTTGAATTATACATGAGATTAAAGTAATCTTGGTGTTATAATAAGAACTGCTCTGCAGTGTCAGGCCAAAGGGCCAAACAGCTGTGAGAGTTGCCAATGGGGCATGTCCAGGGAAGAGCATGGCAATGACAATGTCTTTGATGTATGGCCATGATTACTGCATGTCTGAGCAGCTGATTGCATGTGGAACTAAAAAATTACTGGGTATACGACTATGACTTTCCTAAGGTTAAAACAGGCAATGTAACATTCCTAAGCCCTCCAATGCCTGCCTTGCTCTCATGCTTCAAAATTACAGACCTGAGTAAAATACAACCTGCAGGTTAGAAAACTCTTAAATGATCTGTCACACTGTATTTGTGACACATTGCACTATAATATGGCACTTGTAGTGAGGACACCACAGGAAGGTTGATACCACTGACTCCTGGTGGAGGGGAACAAGCTTTAGTTCACAGATGACCCAAAGTACTGATCAGTCACCATTTCTCCAGGTGGGAATGGTCCTTTTCTATGACAAAGTACTAGAAGTTGTATGAGAAAAACCCACAAAAAGGTTGGGACCAAAATTTTGTATTTAAAGGGACTCATGATTATTTTCTAATTTGAGGACTGTTATTTATAGTTTTATATTTCTTTTACTTGGTTTTGTAGTGTCCAGTGAATTACTGCATATCACAGCTAGGGTATAAATAGGATGTGTCAGCCCTTTAAAATCAGGCAGCCCTGACAACTGGACAAAATATTTTGAAATACAATTGCACAGATTTGCAACATCACTAGACAAAAATAAAAAAAAAAAATAGATAATGTAGATGTTTAGCACTCAAGATGACAGACAGCAGATGTCTCTTTAGTGTGTCCTGATATAGTGGTAGCACAAGAGACCAACTCCTCCTGACAAAATTCTACATTATAGGCAAGGTGGGAAAACCTGGTAATTTTGACAAAAAATTAACAGATGTATTTTAATTTTCTTTTATTAAAAACTTTGGACTATATCAAGATTTATCACAAACCACCTCTGACTGTTGGCAAAGTTTACTCTGTCTTTTGAAAGAGTCTGGATTTTTTTCTGAGCCTGAAAGTAGACAGAGATTCTATTAGAATGAAATATATTGATTTCTTAATCCATAATGTCTTTTCATTTTGAAAATATCCTTCCTCTTCATTAAGTTTTCCCCTTATGTTTTTGCTTTTCAAATCATGGGAAAAAGTATATCTTAGGTGAAACCTTTTGCTGTTGGTTCTTCATCAAATCGCACACATTTAGACATGCTTGGTAGGCAAATATCTGTTATCTTAATAGTTCTCTTGAGAGGACGAGGTCCAAAACTAGGCCAAAGTATATTGTTTGTATAATTAATAGTTACTATGTGTCCTATGAGATTCATTTTTGGATCTATAAACTGTATTTAATGGTAATTTAACATATGTCTTAGCTATCGGGCTATCGCAGTAGTTCTCAGCCACAACTATTGATAAAGAAAACAATGAGACCCTAAAAAAATTCAAACTAGTGAAAAAAAGAATTTCAGTCCTCAAAGTAAACTGTGCTTCCCTAATATAATACCTTACTCATGGGGCATTTATAATCAAAGAATAACAATGCCAAAGGAAATGACTACCTATGAGAACATCTGATGCTGAAAAGAAAACTGATTGATAAGAACAATATTGAGACTTGAAATCACCTAATCACAATCAGTAGCTTTTAGTCTGTAATCTACCTGCACAAGCAAATGCAAAGGGGAAAAAAAAAAAAAAAAAAGACAAAATTGCACTAGTTCATTCACAGGAACATGAAGCTAAAAATCAAAATGAATGATGGCAAAAGTTTCAGTGCACATTCCTTTAAAAATTAAATAGCTGAAAATTAAAGTATCAAAAGTCCTGACAAAGGCGCATTATACTCCACAAGATCTGCATTTCAACTTCCTGTGACAGAGTGCTTTGCTTTCAGATGTGTGAAAAGTTTTTCCTCTCCCAGCAACAATTCCCTGAAATAATTTCCACTGCTTTGCTGATTGTAGAATATCAAATATTCCCACTGGGGAACCAGAGAACTGTAGCTTGTCCCTACAAGCTTGTCCCCAAAGTATTTGGTCACACCAGAATCTTCTCTAACTACTTTTCACAATCCTATAATAGGGAAGTAACAACATTTACCTGCCCTTTTGAAGATATTTCCCAAGTGGGAAACACTGAGTTATAACACTGATGAGAGACATCAACAGAAATACTGCTAAAAATTCATCATTTTTTTGTACTAATAAATGTGCAAATTTCAAATGCAACCATTTTATTCTAACTAATAAAACCCATTGATGCCTGCATGAAGTTCTTTTAACTTCCCTGTGCTGAGAACTCCAACTGTGATACACAGACTGCGTCAACAGCACCTTTTTTGACTAGACAGAGCTCTTTTTAAATCAGCTGCCTCAGAGGTTGAAGGGCATGGAGTTCAATGTGGACAGCACAGCTTCCCAAATGTCAGGATATGCTGCCAACAATACCTGGGAGAACTAACAGTGAAGCAGCAAGACACATCGGCACACACTTTGGTCACACTGAACAGCACAGATAACTTGCAACTGCTACTCCTCTGAGCATCAGATTTGTCCTCTCCACCACTAAAAACACAAAAATTAAATCCAGGAGCAAACTGTAAAGGATAAAGTATGTGGGATTTGTGACAGCCAGAAATAGCTGGTTTAAAGAGCAAAAACTGGTGTGTGCTCTGTGGCACTTTCTGGAAGAAGCATTCATAGTAGTCAATCATCTTTGTCTGAACATATTTGAGTTTGAGACTAAAACATTTAAGCAAATGAGGAATGTAAGTGAAAAAGCAATAAAACACCATGACAAATGTGTCCTTTGCAAAGAATATCACCTTCAGAAAAGGCAAAAAGGGAATCAGAGATACACAAATTGATTTTATGATAATTATTTAATGCAGAAGGACATGAGGGTCCTTTGAAGCTGAAAATTATTCTAATCAAGGTATAATTACCTGTTTTCATTCTAAATCAATTTCCCTCATAGGCTTTAGCTGAAATCAGTAAGGTAATAAATGTCAGACCTATAAATTCAACATGAGAGAAAGTTCATGAGCATCTGTTCCTTAAAAAGATTTATGTACAAACTTTGGCAATTTTTCCATGAAAGCCTGATGATGGATGTGTCACGGTTCATAGCTGTGCCTGACAAGAGTGGACACTATAAAACATAAGAAACAGTGTCCTGTTGATGAAAGGCAAACAGTTAGCCAAGCCTAACCTTCTGGAAAATGATTACACCTTGTGTACAAAGACAGCTACAGTTTGCTTTGTTATCATATTAAAAGGTTGGTAAACTACGGGATGGCATTCAGTTTCCTCAGGGAGAGCACAGCAGACTGACAGCTCCTGCATTCTTACAGAAGCTTCCAGAGCAATATGACAATCCAGAGAGGCAAACTTCACACTTGGTGTACAGTGATTCCTCTTGAGGTAAACTAGAATATTTTGGGGATTCTATGTACTGAAAAAAAATACCCAACAAACAAATAACATCCCCCCCCCAAAAAAAAAAAAACAAAACCAAACCAAACAAACAAAAGAAACCACTTAATACTGACCAGGATAAACGTTTTTATCTAATTGAAACTGAGCATGCAGATGGCACCAGGATGCAGAGCAGATCCCACAGCAGGTCCCCACTAGCACTTTTATAATCTGCAGGCAGAGTTTTACATGACCTTGTTTATAACCATAACTGCCTATCTAGGAGAAGAATTTAGAGTTCTGTTGGTTTCCCTGGCAACTATTAGTAATGCAAGAGAGATACAACATAGAAAAAAATTATATTTTACTCAATCATATTTCCAGCAACTGCTAATTCCCCTCTCATATCAAAGGGAATTTTACAATAGAATTTTTCCTTCCATGTCAAGGGTGACAAGAGTACCAGACAATGCAACACTCTACCACAGTAAAAGCCTTTTCAGACCTCTTTAACCATCACATCTGATTCTGCCTAGACTAGTGCAAAACAAATCCTAACCTTTTCAAGAAGCTTTCTGCTTTTCATCTGTGTGGGTTAGCTCTGTTGTGTTTCTGGGGAGATCAAGGCAGGGAGGTGAAGCAAAACGCAGATACTTCTCTGTATTCAGCTCTTAACCTTTCTCTCAACATACTCCTCTTCTGTAACATGGCATTTCAGCAGTGGTGTGCAACAAGCACGCTCCAGAAGAGGCAATCCAGCCTAATTCAGCAAGACTGAGGTGGTGACTCCTCTGTTTATTCTCCCTCATTTTTATTCTAACACCACCTGAATTTACTTTCTGCAGAAGTCCCACACTGATATCTGCTTTCCCCCCAGTACTTTGTCCTCAAAGCCTGCCTTTGCTGCTTACACAGACTCACCTTTTCAACATGGATGTCACACTCAAAAGGGAAAGGAGTTGCTGAGTTGTGAAATCTGTGTGGGTTTATCCTCTGGTTGGCAGAGTCAGCATTTACAGGGACAAGGAATGCTTGGTCACATTGCAAAGCTTTTACCAGAACTCAGTGAGGAGCAAATACCTTGAATCTTAAGATGAAAGGAAACATTATGTGACAACCACAGCTGTGAAAAGCAGGGCAAATCCATCCCCCACATAAATAAATAAAATCAGAGATTGGTAGAGAAGAGGAAGGAGTTAAAGATAATAGCTAATGTGAAGATTAAGTGAGTCTCTAGCAGGAAATGGAATTTCAGCTTTTTACTGACAGATCTGGAGGGGGGAAAATGGTATTTAGATTTCTGAAAGACTGTGTTTACAGCAAGATGAAAGGGATAAAATGTGGAACTAAAGCAGAGGTAACAATAACACCCAGAAGTTCATAAGGTACTTATAAAAAAAAATATTACAGTCTCTATATAATTTTTCAGCTATAAATTACAGCTTTACATTTCAATATTCCATCTAGAACATAAGAAACATTTTTGTATTTTTACGGAATATATGGACAATTTTTTACTCCAACTTTTCAGAGAGCAAAAACCAAATGAAGACTCTAACCTATTTAAAACCTTGTGTCTTCACCCACAGGCTTTTCTTTCTGTGCAAACCCATCCCATTAACATAATTTTATCTCCAGACTAATTGAGTCAAGCCAGATGCAGTCGACAGCAGTGTAATACACCTACTCTTTCCAGGCATTTTTAGCGAACTGGATGCATGAAGCCTGGAATATTATTAGCATTCTTTAATAGAATGCACCAAGGAAAACTGTCTCTTAGTGATATAACTAAGCAGCTCCAATTTTCAAAAAGTTAATCCAGAAAGAGCATAAAATTACTTCCTGAACATGGAGTGAAAACAGCATTGGGAAACAACAAATTGTACCAAACTGTGAACCAAGACAAGTGACAACCAAATCCTATGAGTACATTTGTCACTCCCAGAAAGTATATTTGCTTTGTCCCTACTTTTGACTTAAGGATCTGCAGTTCTCGTCACACGTCTACAGTGCAGTGCAGGCTGGTGCAGAGGTGTCTGGCCCGTCTGCAAACACGCAAGCCCTGTTTGCTGCAGATAAATGCAGGAGTGAGGTGCTACTCAGCACAGCCAAACCCAGCCCCCTGCTTCCAGCTGCTGGTTCCACTGTCAGACCCCCTTCTGAGCCAGGCAGAAGTACCAACTCACCGACTGTCAGGTTGGACTCTTCAAGCAGCATCAAACTGTGCTATACAAGCCTGTGCTATGTAGAACTTCTAAACAGACAGTGCAGTGCAGGCTGGTGCAGAGGTGTCTGGCCCGTCTGCAAACACGCAAGCCCTGTTTGCTGCAGATAAATGCAGGAGTGAGGTGCTACTCAGCACAGCCAAACCCAGCCCCCTGCTTCCAGCTGCTGGTTCCACTGTCAGACCCCCTTCTGAGCCAGGCAGAAGTACCAACTCACCGACTGTCAGGTTGGACTCTTCAAGCAGCATCAAACTGTGCTATACAAGCCTGTGCTATGTAGAACTTCTAAACAGACATTGTGCTTTTTGGTATTTTGCTTTAAAAAGATGCACCACTTGCAGCCAAGGGCCCAGGGAATACTCTCAACATTTACCTTCCTTTTCTTGAATGAAGATCTGGCTTTAATGTTCACTGGAAAAGCAGCCTCAGAACATAATCTGAGTGGCTCAGAAACGTGAAAGCCAAATGAAAAAATAATCAGGGGTTAAAATACAAACCTATGAATCATTCAATGCATGGAATTTGAACATTTGTATATGAATCTGTATTGCACCTCCTGTAAATCCACCCTTTTAACTGAGAAGGGTATTGTGTAGGCACTATTCCCAGCACACATTTTGGAACTTTATTGGTATGCAAATATTGTTCAATAGCTTCAGTAACTCTGCTGTCAACTCAGAGACACAGTCAGTCCTACATCAATGGCAAGCACACACAAAAGATAACACAGACATCCATTACTCCTTCCTCTATCTAGTTTCCAGTTTTAAACTGGACTTGTGAGGTTCCTGTTGTGACAAAGGTTGTGGACAATTGCCTCTTGAAAACAGATTTAAGGTAATTCCCACTGTCTTAACCCAACAAGCACAAATGACTCTACCAAAGATCAGATTGGATTTGATCTTTAGCTTTCACTAAGAAGTGCTGCCTTCTTAACAGACATAATTTGCAGGTCAAAAGTGATGACAAGTGCACTTTTGTGGCCCCTAACTGTATAACAAGTCATTATATTTAGGTTTCTGATTGCACTTATTCAGATGGTCAAATGACAATCTCCATTTAAAAGTAATTGTGATAACAAAAAGGGACTAAACCACAAAAAGTTTTGCAGCATTTATGTATTATCTACAGTGCCATATTATTTCATTATGGCAGTGCTGCCCAAGCAGGGGAGAATCCCCATTTTGATGAACTAAGATAACTAAGAAAAGAAACACTCTGCTGACTTTGCATTCAATGACAGCACTTCCACTGTCTGTGCTCCACATGTGCCTCTCTTCTTTGGCAATTGTGGCTTATGCAGAGAACTGACAAGGCAGACCCAAGGACTTACAAATCAGTTCCTTAACCACACTCCTTTGCTCTTGAAACTGTACACAGAAAAGGACAGTTCAGTCTGGATTTTCTCTCTCCTTTTCTTTGGGAAAATACATATTTCTTTTTGTTGCCATAGATACATAATGCTTATTATAATGAAACCCAACCTATTATAATGAAACCCAGCAATTTTAATTAGCCTCATGAGGTCATAGAATCATAGAATTATTTAGGTTGGAAAAGACCTTCAAATCATTGAGTCCAACCACAAAATGACACAGGCTGGAAAAAGCAGTATAGGTACAAACCCAAACATAGCTCTACTTGAAAGGGCAGATCTCCACAGATGCTGTGATACACGAGACCTCCAATTAACTCCAGAGCCAAAACCAGTCTAATTGCATTTTCCTCCCTTTGAGAGACAATTCTTTGGAACAAAGAACATTTCTACTTTGCTATTTGAAAAGTTCTTACAAAAACTGATTCCTAGTGAAGGCTAAAATTTTTTGACAGCAGTCAAAAAGTTCAGAAGAAAAATATAATTAAGGTATTGATGCTTTCAAAAGGTCCCTAAGGCAGAGAAAAACAGTGTTGGGTAATGGGTGTTGCAGGACATGCATTAAATAATGGAAATATTAGTCTTACAAACTACCAAATCTGTGGGATAAAGAACCCATACAGTGAAATTCATTCAGCAATATTTTTGTTCAGCTGTTGTAAACAGTTTTTCAAGAATTAGCATTTCTCTTGAACTTTTCCTTTACATTTACTAAAAATAAAAAATGGCACATCAGGTCTGCAACTTTAGTTACTACTTCATTATTAACGATAACAGTTATGTTGCTACTTAGAGCAAACCAGCCATTTTTGAAATATAAAAAGATTAAACCTTGGGTAATAAATATTTGCAACAAGGAACTAGGATTTTATCCTATCAATAATATCAAGCATCTAGCTCAGTTTCAGTAATTTTATTTCTCCTAATAACAGGAAGTGCTTCAATGAATTTAACTTTGTTAAGTGGAGACAAGCCTTGTTTTGAATGTGATTCAATGCATCTGGAAGACTACTGATAAAAAAAAAAAAAAAAGAAGAAGAAGGAAAAAAAGAGGCATTTACTAGTGCTCTAGAAATTGCTCATCCTCCTGAACTGATAAAACGGAAAGTACTGAGTATGCTGTGACTACTGAAGATCTTTAAAAAATTGCTCACAGAACAGGAAGAAAAGCAAAACTGTTGGATTAACTGTTGGTTAAAAAGTATCCACAAGGCAGGTCAGCAGAAGTACAGCAGACAACAGAGACACGAGGCACAAATAGAAGCAGGTATATAATGAGTAATGTTCATCAAACACAGCTCATTCTCAACATATTTCTGACCCAAAAGCTTTTCTTCTGGGGATCCCTGGAATTGGAATGATTCAGTCTCTGCTTGATGAATCAATTTAAATACAGGCAGTTTCCTCTTAATATGTGCATGTGGTGATGCATTGACATTCCACATAGAATTTTTTTAAATAGTTCAGTAAAGTTCAGTAAAATTACAAACCAAGATGTGGAGAGGGAGGGGTGAACTTTTGTCTGTGAATTTTGGTGCCTGGGAGTCGAAATTCCTCTATAGTCATTGGAGGAATGATCCAGAGTGAAGGGTTAGTCAGACCATCTACATGATGGGCTTGGAACTCTTGCCACTCACTGTGCAAGATGTGTGAGTGGGATGGCTGCTCTCACTCTGTGTCAATGCTCTCAAATATTTGTGCTTTTGTTGGCTGGGGAGCTTGTGTATGTAAAAAAACCAGTGAGGCATTTATGAGTTTACATGAAATAACGCACCTCTAACATTTGCAATGAAGTTGCTAACCTGCAGCACAGATGAAGGCAGAGGCAAACAAAAACCAGCTTGTTTTGATCTTTTTTGAGATTCTGAGAGAGCATAAAGCTGTTTCTGTAAATATTTGAATAATGTCTGAATTCAGTGGCTCTTCCAATCCTAACTTCAATTCTGACCTCATTGGGTAGCAGGCTTACACAAGCCCAGGAAGAGGCTGGCAGGTACTGTATGTTTCCCTTGTCACACATCAGAGACTGCAGCAAAGGGAGGTCAGGCAAAATGCCCAAAGTCAAGGAGAGTGAGATATAAATAGGAACTGAAATGGGGGTAAACACTCACTCATTAGCTTGCTAAAAGCTAACTTCCTTATGTCCCCTGTCATTAGCTTTACTTGGCTAAAGGTATTGTTTTTCAACACAAATATCCCTCACTCCTTTAACCAACAAATAAGGCTTCACTTAAAATAACAGATTCTGCTTTTCTCTGAGAGACACAGGTCCACTGGTAGAAGTAGAAAGAATAAAGGTCACAGGAGACATAATTGGAAATCATGTGTCAACTATGTAGGGTAGTGTTGTTATTCCAGTTTCACTAGGGAAGGAAGGAAGCAGCAGGAACAGCTTTTAACAGGTAAGCTCTAGTCTTCTGTACAGATACCGTGAGAAAGAGCAGTGCAGTTGCCATCAAGAAAAACGACTTGGTAAATGAAAATGCAAAATTCTCTAAAGGCTCAACAAGCAAGTTTCTCACAAATTACATTATGGAAGGCGATATCAGGATGGTGACTTTGATATTATACTTGAAACAAACAAAATTTTACTTTTAGCCCTCAAAACCAAAGTAAATAAGAGAAGAGCTATCACACCATGTATCATGACAAGGTTAATAAGATATGGTAAATAAGATCTACCATATTGAAGAAATATATTCAGTAAAAAGGCAACACTTAAGAAATCTTCAAGAGTGTCTGCAGTAGGGAAAAAACACATTAAAAAAAAAAAAAAAAAGAAAAACAAGAAACACTCTCAGTGGACAAGTTTTCCTGAGAGTATACTTCTTTATAGTACATCAATTCATAAATTTTCAGATTATGTCCCAGATTTGATGCTTTGTCCTTTTCAGGAGGAAATAAATCTCAGTAGCCTCTGGTAGTGGTGCATTTTACCCATTAGTAAGAATGCAATACAGATGCTCATCAAGTATTACTTTAATATATAGTCAAATATTTGTAGACGTGTTTGAGGTAAAAATATCCATGAAATTTAGTCATGAAAGTGCTATCATAAGAATTCATTTTTTTTAATTAAAAGCCTACTTAGAAGAATCTTTTGCCCTAATGCAGCACTGCATCTATGGGCTTATTGCCTTAACTCAAGTCACTGATATAATAAGCATTTAGTTTAGTCTCTATAAATTCTGATGCTGACTTAGACTGCAAAGAATTTTGCCACATTAAGGAAGGAAAATATACTAGTCATCACCAGATTATGCAAAATCATGGATATATTATAGTGTAGCAATCAGGTCATCAATAGAAATTGTATTAAACTGAGATGAATATCATATCCAAATAAGTTTTTATTTACTATTAAATTTAATATTTACTGACTAAAATTACTGTTTTAAATGCTTATTAATAACAGATTATCTGGAAGAGCAATTTTGAGCACTGTTATTCTGAAGATACATCTTGTTTTCTGTGCTTTATAGAATTGTTTCCAGTAAAGTGTTTTAAAATATGAACCAGAACTCTTTCTTCTTAACTGAGCTTCTTTAAGAGAGTAGCTTCAAAGCTATGAGACATAATTTTCACCTATGAAAAGACAATGTCCTTATGAATAAGTAGCTACAAATTTGCACACAAATCAGGTGAATTTCAGATCTGCCTCAACAAAATACATCACTCAAAATAGCATAAAAAAACCCAGTAAAATTACTGCAAACAGTGAAACAGCATTAAAGAGATTGGGGACAGATGTCACACTATGCATAGGTGACAATACAATTTGCTCAGACTGAACCTTGACTCATTCCTTCCTACAATGATGATGAGCTTCAACATGCTGAAGTTGAACAGAAAAGCTTAAATATCCACAGGTTTCATTTTACATCAACAGTGCTCAAAAAAAAATATTACTTGAAAAATTGTGTATGATTACATGACTGATGTCTGTATTTGCAGCACACTGTGATGAATGAAAATCCATACCATACATTGAGAGAAAGTACTACATTTTGAGAGACTTTCAGAAGTTCTATGTAATTTAGCAGCATATAAAATGCTTCTGTATGCAGTCTAAAAAGACAACTTTAGCCCAGTTTTCTGTTATCTGCTTCCCATTGCAACATGGCACAGCTTGTCAGTGAACTCATCTTCAAACCCCAGGTATTTCCGAGAAGCAGAATACTGGAGGTATGGGTTATATAGTGAACATGCAGTATTTAGAGCAAAGATTATAATGGTTGTCAGTAGACTAAATACTGACTAATTTATACTAAAAGGACATCTTTACTAATGAAATGCGAAAATGCCTTAACCTATATCACACACACACAAAAATAGTGTAAGACCTAAAGCTTGTCAAAATTGGATGCTCTGATTTTTTTTTCCTCAAACAGATCTATAACTTGATATCCTACTGATAGCAAAAATAAAAGAAGAAAGTGGATTTTTTTTTTTTTTTTTGCTTTGATGATAAAGAAAGATAACCCTGGGGTGTAATACAAAGGTTCACTTGAAAAGATCCATTTTTCATTCATATCATGTTTCTTTTTTTATATTTTTCCTCTTGGAGGTAATATCAAGCTATAATTTGTTCTTGCACAGTTTGTAGCTACTTTGATAAAAAGTGAAAAAAAAAAAATATTAAAAAACCCCCAAACCAACTCCACTGGTAAGATCAGCAAAGCTTGCTTTGGGGAAAAGCAGAATTGTCACATTCCTGTCTAGAATCTCCCTTTAGGGTATGTAAATATGCCAGGCCAAACTTTCACAATGCTGAATGGCACAAATCAGCAACCCCTCATTTCATGCAGATAGATCAAAACACAGCAGACTTCTTTTGAAATTTTTAATTTTACTTACACATGTTGATCTCACATGTTCCTGGAATTTCTGGACATCTAGCTAATCTCAAAAACATACAGCCCTTCTATCATGCTTCATCCATCCAATGCAGGATGTATGAGCACTCTCTGTCCTACAAATTGCCTTTTTCAGGCTCCTCCTCTTTTCTACTCTTTTCTGTCAGTCCACATCTTCCCTGGACCCATTCCAACACTAGTTCTTTTTTGAAACTGTGTAACTTGAATATTGAAATCCTAGCAGGCTCTTAAACAACATTTACAATTTCCATTTCACCTGGAAACACCTTCCTTAGAATATGCCAAAATTATGTGCAGTGTTCCAACAAGTATACCCTACTGACCACTGTGGTCATTCTGTCATCAACATTTTCTCTTTGATCTACTAAAACATTGACAACTGAAAAGCCTTCTCTGGAAGAAACAGCCATTACTTTCCCATGTACATGATGCTCATGCATTACTGCATTTTAATATAATACATCACTCTGTTCTTCAAAGTTATAAAGGAATTTTTACAAAACAACAGATCTTCCTCCCCACATGATTTCTAACTTTGTGCTCACTGCAGCTTTAATACTTCATACTTTGTGTTATAGTTTTCCTTTGACCTCATGAAAAATTCTCCCAAAATTTCACTAATAATTCTGTTACCTTTCAAGTAAATGAGATTTATTTCTCTCTTACCCACTAATTCAGATTAATAGACAGGTTGAGATTATGCTTTGTACTACTTGCATCAATACCCAGAAGAAAAATAAGTCAGTTCTACTATACTTTTCTGCATGATGTCACCTTACAGCCCAAAGCTCATAATATATCTAAGATGCATTACAGTTGCAGTTGTTATCTTAATTGTCATTCTCTAAAATATTTGAGGTGTGGGTTTTTTCATCTTTTCAATGTGCTTTGCCCTCACAGTTTCTTTTAAGCTTAATACAGTACTTATTTATTGCTGCCCCTCTGATATCCTGTGACAGGCAGCACTCAAAGAATTAATGATGGGCTGGTTTGCCATTTCAGTGGCTGCTGGATGACTGATGTTAAGACCTGTCTTCTGAATTTTTGTCTCCAATGAATTATAATCCAGTTTGCAGATAAGACATTGAATTTCTATGCCAGTTTCAATTACACCAAAATGTCTTCCAAATTATTACATCATCTAAACAATTAAAAGTGTGGTTTCTATTCTCCCACTAAATCTCTGCCCCATTTCTAGCACATATATATACCAAGTAGCACTATTAGCACAAGTTATGATTTTCATTAAAAAAGGTCAAAGCAGGTCAATGTAAAAGATTGTAGTTCCATAAAAAACAGCTTTATTTTTTTCTGAAAAACAGATAATTGCTTATGATTTAAATCACCAATAAAACCAATGTCAGATTACTACAGCACTTACAAACTAAGACACTCAGATACAACTAGATTAGCCAAAAGTTCATGTTTCTTTCTAACCACTGAGGAAATTAAGTTACAGGGAAGTTATTGACTTTTGAGACAATAGCTGAGACTGTAAGTCCTTCCTCTGAGTCACTCTTGGAGTAGAAGCCTGTGGTGTCAACCTGACACTCAGAGTCAGAGGTAAAACTGAGTATGAACATATTTTTTTTCCAGGCTAAGCACTATTTTAGCAACTCTGTGCTTCTGAGTGACAAAATAAGTAGGCTCAGACCTACAAATGTATAATATAGCTACCAATGTTCAGTTTTGATGGAAATAAGGAACCTGAAATCATGTGCGTCTGTCCCTACCATTCAAAGACATGGTGTATGACAAGAACAACAAATGAAAGCCAAACAAAACAAAAAAAGTTCCAGATATGTAGTCAGCAGTTTTAAAGGATGAGGCAGGAAATCATTTATCCAGCACAGTTTGACTTTAGACATGCTGTTAAAATACTGAAAATACAAATGCAAACAGAATCAGAATACCTTCCTACACTGCATTTGTTATAGGAACAATATTAGAACTACTGGGGGAAATCTGGCCTGTGTCACGCAGAAGGTCAGACTACAAGATTATAATGGTCCCTTCTGATTTTCAGATCTATGAAGCTATGAATAATTTAAATAACTTTGCAGGAGAAATAGAGGAGCTGGAATTTAGCAGCTGAACAGGAAAAAAAAGTTCACCTCGCCCACCAATTGAATTTAAGAAAGATTTGAAAATATCTGGGGAAAAAAACAAAAACAAAAACAAAGAACAAACAAACAAACCCCCCAACCAAACAAGAACAAAACATTTAAACAGTAAATAGTTGTTTTCACAGCCTTACCATGGTCAGTATAGCTGATTTTGGTGTTCAAACTACTTACTACAGAGATGCATTCAGGAGTACAACTGCATGGAAACCTTATTAAAACAGGAAATTCCATTTGGCTAAAGATTTTTCTTATGTTTGCAAACAAACACAGCAAAATGAACTGTGAAATGGCTTATTTGGTAATTGACTCACAGATCCTTGGCCCTAAAAACATGAAGCCATGGTTACATATCCACCTTAATCTGGCATCACCCCAGAATGCTGCTGAAGAGAAGCAGCCCTTTCCCATCCCCTGGGAGGACTGGAGCAGCTCCCCAAGTGTCCATAGAAGGGCTGCTGTGAGTGCAGTGGAGTCAGGGAGATCACGTAGCCGTGGCAATTGGCAAGACAGGACTGAATTTATTTCAGATATAAGTAATGCCAAAATCATGATCTGGGTCTCTACCAGTTCTGTTGACTGAGAAACCCAAGGCAATGGCTCGAGGAACAAGAGCACTTACATTCTCACTTGTATTAACTCATATTCTGCAACTTGAATAGTGCATGTAATGACCTAAAAAGGTCATTACTTTTGTACTTGTGACCCAAAGATTCATTCAGTTTAGCAATTCCTTCATTACAATTCACAGTGCATCATTGCAGAGATTCAGAAAGCAAGCTGCTGAATACAAACATTTGAATTTAAAAAACCCAAACTCTGTCAATAAATACTTTATATGCAAACATAAAGAGAAAACAAACACTCCTGTCTTCTTTCTCCAAAGCAACTCTGTCTTCTGTGTTGTTAGAGATAGAAATATGCTAGGAATTCTGTCAAATGACATGTAATTTTTAACTATGTTCATATCATAATAAAAAGAATAATGTCCTCTGTGAGGAGACAAATACTTCAACAGCGCCATATTTTGAATAGGAAACCCTGGAAGATAATGCACAAAAGAATAAAGATTAAGATAATTTTCTCCCCCCGGCCTTTAAAAGACACTTAAGAGGTGAAATAGCTTTCTCAAGATCCAGTTTGGGTCTGTGATATTGATTATACTATACAGGAGCATGTAATGAAAGACCTCCAGGATCCTCATTAACCATTCAAGGTCCTTTAAACTGAAAAACTGAAAAACATCTGGCAAAACAGAGGAGTTGTCATAATGTGTTCATCAGATCTTTAGGGGAGTTTTACAATCTTGTGCCCCATCTCATTAAGAAACTGTAAGACTCTGCCAGTGTTGTCCCTTCTTTCAGAGCATCTCTGGAAAGGCAGTGAAGAGGCATCCTCCCAGCTGAAAAGGCTTTTATTTCACTAGCACTGTTTGCATGACCAAAATACTTATCAGGCCTTACCACTGCACTAGTTGCTGTAAAGAATAGATGGCAAAAAGCATGGTCCTGATATTACACCGAATCTCCAGAATGCCTTATTTTCACAGCAGTTTTATGTCTCCATGAGCTCCTCTAGACCTCTCTACTCCATGTTTGCCAGGTCATCTATCATTCAGTGATCAAATAAAGCCAGGTGCTGATCCCCACAGACTTGATTTTTCACAAAATTTATTTTGACATCCATACACAGAGTAAACACTATCTGGGAGCCTAAATAAAAATAAAAGCCCCCTTTTGGTCCACAAATATAACTTAAAGAAATTTATGTCTAAAGGGATTCAGCAATATTTCCTCAGCTGCAGAGAAATAAAAACATACCCATGAATCTGCCCATTTGAAACTAGGAAACTGCTTGCCACAGTCTTTCATCTATTTCTATTCATAGTTGTTAATTTTTAAAGAGACCAAAACAGCAAGAGGACAGAACAGTCAATCCTGTCAGATTCACAGGAAAAACACATTAGTCACCTCCTGAAGTGTGGCTCCTTATTCCAGCCCTCCTACGGCTTATTTAGCAAAGTCAGTGTTCTGGTTTCTCTCTCTGGCCTGGATGCTGTGGCTCCCACTCCATCTCAGCTAACCATGCTCATGCTTCAGCTTGCCAGAGGGAAGCAAAAGAGGAATTCTATCCCGAAAGCTCCCCTCTACCACAGAAACTCGGCCTTCCTAGCCACAAATTCATTTTCTAGCCCTTCCTATTACAGTTCTTACTTAGGGATTCATATGCTCTGCGGACACAAACACACAGAGGAATCATAGCCATGGACTTGCTATCCCAGCAATGTGGAAAGTCTTGCCTAAAAAGACCACCCATAAACCCTGCAATTTCCCCCATCCTGCAAAGCGTTGGTAGGTGGGATAGGAGACGGCTTTGGAGCCATCTCAGCAATGGTGTGCATATTGTAAAATCCTTTCCTAATGTTCTTCAAACTTTTCTTTGCTTTCATGACAGAATCCACTTCATTTAAAATCTATTGTATGAAGTTTATGTGAGAAAGACCAAGAGGTCATTCCTCAAGCCCTGACAGTTTGTAAAGCCCGAGGAACTTCACAGAAGCAGGGTTACTTTCGTGAGTAAAGTTTCAGAAACAGATTTTCTTGAGCTTCATTTTCATCCTTCATATTCAAGAGTTTCCCATGAACTCATTAATGTTTTTAGTCAATTATTCAGATTTTTATAATTCAGGAAACATTATGTTCAGTAAAGGTACTAAAAAGAATGGAATGCCAAGACTTTGGTAAAGCATTTTCTTAATGAACTCTAATGGGGCTTTTATTTCAGCACCTTCCCTCCTCACATTTTTTGTAACTATAAGCCTGGTTTTAATAATACAGGAACTGTCCTATTGGTCTGATCTCCCAGATATGCTGTCTTTGTAATGAAACAGTATCTCTTTCTCCCTCCCCCTCCAGTGCCCATTCACCATGTTATCAGGCCTGTCCACCTGTCTGTCCCTACTTTCTTCCCAATTCTTCACTTGGCAGTGGTCTCCCTAAGCGGTTCCAAGGTCTTTCCCCCTCTGAGGGTTTACTGTTTCTCAGCTAATTACTGCAATAAAGAAAAATGTCTCTGCAGAAATTTGTACATTGGAAGAGTAGCTGCCTCAGAATAGCAGAAATAACAGACTGCATCAAAAATACTGCCTCATATATAACAAAGCATTAGTATGTGAAGTGTGTGTGGGTCTGTTGTGGTTTAACCCCAGCTGGCAACTCAGCCCCACACAGCCACTTGCTCACTCCTCCCCTGTTGGGGGTAAAAGTGAAAAAACTCATGGTTTGAGATAAAGACAGTTTAATGGGTAAAGCAAACCAAGGAGTTCATTCCCCACTTCCCAAGGGCAGGCAGGTGTTCAGCCATCCCCAGGACAGCAGCACTCCATCACACATAAACAGTGACTTGCGAAGACAAACACCATCACTGTAAACATCCCTGTTTCCTCCTGCTCCCCACCTTTATATGCTGAGCATGATTTCATGTGGCTGAGATATCCCTTGGGTCAGTTGGGCTCAGCTGTCCCAGCTGTGGCCCCTCCCAGCTCCTTGTGCATCCCCAGCCTCTCACTGGTGTGTGGAGTGAGGAGCCTCGGTTCCACATTAGCACTGCTCAGCAATAATGAAAACATCCCTGACTTATCAGCACTGTCTCCAGCACAAATCCAAACCACAGTCCTACACCAACTACTACAGAAATAAATAACTTTATCCCAATCAAAACCTGCACAGGGGAGAAAAAAAAATGTATTTATGCACAGAAATTACAATGTAGTATGGAAATAGTAACTTCTACTGTTACAGAATTTTGAATTTAAAAAATATCCTTGATACACTTAAACCACAATCTGATAAACTTCCTGACATGGATTGTTATCTTACTCATGGACTGTACAGAATTATGCAGGGAGTAGAAGATTACTTTGCGACATAAAAAAGAGAATAAAATATATACTGAACCTTTGCATTTGCAACCTCCTTAGTTCAATTCAAGCAGAAAATATTTGTATGCTGTCAAAATAATCAAAGTGGAATAACTTTTGCTACAAAAAGGAAATACTACAGGATGATCAACGGGGGAGAAACCAAATAAGAGATTTCTTTTTAGACTACCAGTTTCAAGGTGAGAAACATTCCAAGTACTCTCTTACTAAATTAGTCATTATGTGAGATCACATGAGAGAATGGCACCTAGGCTGAAAGAGAACAACAATTTATTGCCTGAAAGATTACCTGTCAGAACAAAGAACAATACAGCATTCCTTTTTCATAAAAATACCACAGAAAGGAACTGTGGTTTGAAAATTATTGCATTCTAGATGAAAAGTAAGGCTATAAATGAACAAAAGAGAAGGATTTTTTAATCCCAAAGACAATAAAAGTAGAAAGCTGTTGTGCTGGGTTTTTTTTACAGCAATTACATGATTGTTATGCATGAAAATAAAAGCCTAATCATAAATTATATATGCATCTGACTTGGCCCTCTGTTCTCTTTCTGCAATACCCCATATACTCCATTTTACAGCTATTCCAGAAATTGCAAGGTAGAGGTGTGTGATAGACTGCCCAGTTATATTTAATTTGTTTGGCCCATTCTAGCTGCAAATATCTGACATGGTGGTATCTGCCATTGAGTCACATATCTGAGCATGGCTGCAAAATCCTGGTGCTGCCATTCACAGACAGGCTGCAGCCACTGGATTCTTACTAAATACAGCCACGTTTTCATTTCAACGCATCCTCCAAGTCTCCCAGATCCAAGAGTAGACTATAAATCTGCATGGGAAAGACTTCACACAAAACTTCATTAAGAAGATAATATTTCTCATACCCTCATAATTGCTGTAAAACCTTTACCTGAAACAACGAGTGTTGCAAATGTTGTAGTATAAACAACCAGAGGTGCACTCTAATTGCTGTGTATGTCAGCTTCCACAAACAGAGCATGGTTTGCTCTCTGCTCTTTTATTCTAAGTGACAATTGTAGCAAAACTAACTCTTCTCCTTGTTTGAGATAGATGATGAGGATTGTTGTTCTTGGAGAACAGTCATATTACAACTGCATAACTAAGTTTTCCAGTTTGATGCATCCTGACACCTAAAATATAACCAAAAAAAAAGAAAAAAAAAAGAATAATACTGATGCCTTTGAGCTAAAAGGCGATGCAGACATATGCTTTCCAAAGAGCATCTTCTACAAAGATCATATATTTGTTACCCACACCATCTTCCATTTTTTCCCTTCTGGCTGTATTTCAAAATGTCAATTTTCACACAGCCACAGTCTGGCTAGTTGCTTGCTAAGTGACCATCTCATTCCACATATTCCTTTCTTTATTTCTGTTGAGAGAATCTGAACACTCTTGCCAATTTCCCTCAAGTTTGTATAGAACTGTCAATATTAGAACTCATTTTTTATCCACAGTTAATTAGACATAAGGCAGCTTCATCAGAGACATTCTTGGTTCTTGGCTTTCTGAGCACAGAGACATGGATAAGCCAAGCTGCTAATGTGGTTTGAGAAGGGTTTCTTTGCATGGAATCCTGTGATATTACAGATGGTGGCAAGACATGAAATAAGATAATATAACACTCTTTTATTTTTTTTAATAGAATGTTTTCCCAACTGCATTCTCTTTGGTAATTGAATATACTGAATCTAAAAACCTCCACTGTATAAACACAAAGAATTCATTGGATTTACTGTTTACCAGAACTCATAAATGAGGCAAACTCTGTGAAAGATATTTTAGGATTAGCATCTGTATGCTAGATGGTCCAAATGCTAATGAGGACATTATGTTCATGCAAAATTTCATACTTAGTTATGAGAATTGTGCCTGTGCTATTTGCTACATTGACTCCCGACCCTACCTGCTGCACAACATCAGAATGCAGATTATTTCTCATTAATTCAAAAATTCAAGACCCCCTCCCCTCATGACCTTTGGAGTACAAGAAAAGCTACTACTTTTATTTCCTAGAATGACACTAGTCAACCAGTTAGTCTCTGTGGAGCTTAGATAAAGTTTCAGAAATAGGAGTTATTGCTTTAACACAACACAGTATTGTATAATCTGTTCTGAAAAATAGATATAAAGCAAAACAAACTCTAGAATAAACTCCCTGAGGGGATCCTGTTTTTCATATTCATCCACAGAGTTTAAAAAGGGGATAAATCCAGCTTTAAATGATAATTCCTTAGTTAACCTTCAGTTTATTTGTATTTCTGGTAAATGAAAGAACCCCCAGACCATCATAATCCATTAGCAATGTAGGTAGGTATTACCAGGTATGTCAGAGCACTCAACTTTTATGGACCTAAGGATTCTTTACCTTCTAGACATTTCAACAGATGATTTTTAGTCATCTCCATATTTTTCCTCATAGAATTTCCCTTCACCCAGAGGCTATTTTTATTCCATATATCCCACCTCAATAACTAAAGCATTTTTCATGAAGTGATCTTGCATTCTTACCATTTCCAGGGTTGGTGAGGTTTTTTTCCTGTAACAAAGTGTGTTTTGCAGACAGATCTTTAAGAAAAGACTGAATGCATTTTATAAAGTCAGACCTTTCAGCATACTCTGGAAGGCCAATTATTTTTGATGTTTGATCTTCTGTGGTGATTCTCCAGATTGTCAACTATGCCAAGGAGATAAAATATTTCCTTGTTATGTTATTCTTTATCTTTCTTAAAGCCTGAAATACCATCTTCTGAATTACTAATCCTTTCCACTACAGCAGTTGCTCAAGATGTATTTTATTTATCAGACACTACCATGTCCTCTCAATCTCCCTTTCTGCCGGTATCACTAGGACTGGACCTATGTAGAAACATTTCTACATAAAGAAAAAAAACAGTGCCTTGTGTACATCAAATTATGCAGACCTGCAGTGGTAGCAGAATTACTTATTGACTTTCTACAATAAATAAAGACTGTGTGAATCAGACTTTATTTCTTTTTAACCCAGATTTTTTTCCAAAATGTGTTGTGAATTCACAGCATTAATGCAGTGACTTGTTAGCTGCATTGTCCATAGCCAGGCAAAATTCAGAGCATGTCTGTGAGACCAGATAAGAGTAGATGAGACATTTTGACAGAAGAGGGAAAAAGGTTACTGAAAAGGGGAGAATAGATTAGAATAGGTTACTGATTGGTATTTCTAGTGCTGGAATTGGCTTAATTTGAGAAATTCCATAATTATTTAAAGTGAGGATTTCAGTCTACTGACCCCTTGAAGAACCATGAACTGCTTCTAATTCATACTGCTATGAGCTTTTCATAGCTAAGCACGTGCAAAAACAAACCAAGAAATATTACTCAGATTATGCCTTTTTTTTTTTTTTTTTTTTTAGAGAAAATAGTGAAAAAAATTACTTTTCCTTAGCAAGATGCTTAGAGGTACATCACATTCTGTGAAGAAAAGAATACTGCAGTGCCTTACTCAACTAATTGCCATAAAGAACAAGATTTATATATTTTATTTGTTGAGTACTGTCAAATCATTCTGTTAAGAGTAGTTTCTAGAAAAGTTATTGGTTCTAATGTTAGAAACTTTCTAAATAGGAAAATGAATCTGAGGATTTATTAAACTTAATAAAATAATTTATTAGTCATGGGCACGACAAACAGCTTATTAAGTGAATGCAAATTGTCCTTGTATAAGTTTTAAGACACTTTCAGCTGAGTTTTGTCTCAAATTTGAAATTCATGTCCTCCCACAACCCACCCATAAACTAAGGGATGTTTTTTTAAGCTGCAAACTGCTGAACCATCTCTAACATTAGTTCAAGTTAATGCTGGTTCCTGTGTGGACACAATACTAGACTGCAAATCAGTATCTGGCATTGCTATTATGACGGGCAGAGGGTGTGAATGTCTCATAACCATAACAGGTATGGAAAGATTAGTATTCTGCATACCCTTCTGGCTGGTGTAGAAAACATTAATTCCTGACTTTTCTAGTTTTATAACAGACATGGAAGTAGGACAAGTGTGGCTCCACCCTGATCTTAGAGAAAAAAGTAAATAATTAGTCTCAGTTTGAACTTTTTCTGTGATGAGTACATGGTAATCAAACCTACCAGGAAGTTTCACCCCAGCCAGAAATTGAGACACATCTAGTTCACCTCCATTGTGCATCTTCACAGATTCTTAAATCTACTGTTGTGACAGGTGAGCACTTCAAACAACCTGCATCCTGTGGCACAGTTGCCCAGATTTTGGAACACCTCACTGAAGCAAACTAGAAAACAGAAATTGCTATTAAGATAATGCTGTCACCGATTCAGGAGCCAGTTGTTCTCAATACTCAGGAGTACAATTAGGCATCATGTATTTTTCTACCATGAAAGAAGGTCATCTTAACATCTGTTTATAATGAAGCTTTGGGAAAGAAAAGCATTTTAAAAAGTATATTACTCCCTTTTACTATTAATTGATCTAGTTTAGTATACATGGTAATGCCACTCATTTGCTATAATTCAGTATTACTGTGATAATTCTCAAAAAACCAAATGTCTTTTCTTATAAATAATCTAATGTATCGAGGCAATTACTTGAAATATTAATTTGGCACTGCATATGTTTAATTGTGGCCCATTAATAAAATCATCTGTTAATTGCTTTCTTTGCTGCAGTATCAAGGAAAAATGAGTGTATTGAATGCAAGGGGAAACAGACTTGTTATCACATCTACAGGATTAGCTGCTATACAATAGAACTTTCTAGTCATTACACATTGTACCACATTCTAAACCACAATTAATACTGGAGTGTTAAGTGTAAAGTTGTAGCTGAACCTTTCAGTTTCCTGTTTTATTGTCTTTTAAAATGAGTGTTAATATTAAATGCAATGGTAACATGGAAGAGAATATTTAAAAAGCTGTGATTTTAATTTAGCATTTGGCAATACATACAGATGTTGTAGGGTGGTAATGATGCAATTATTTGAACAAAAGTGTCTACAGGTGTTGGAATATAACTGTCAAATAAAATTTGGAAGAGTCTGCTAAAGATTATGAAATAAGATCAATGTGTCAACAATCTGACCTTGTAAATTAGATCGTTCTATTTTTTATTGTTGAGCTATAAGATGTGTAAAAGGGTTTCTGTGATAATTCCTTCCTTCTGTCAAACACTAAATTGATCATGATACTTCTTTTCTATTGAACACAATTCTGGCTACTAAAAAGTATTCAATACTTTTATGCTCCTGTAAAATATTTACCCTACCTCACCCAAAAGAGCAAGAAAAGCTGTTGATTTTAATAAACCAAAAGCTTTTAAATTTTCTTTCCTACTTCAGGATAAAAATAAGACTTTACTTGCTGTGCATTTTATAGTAATGTCTTACATCATTCCAGATTCAGATCAGTGAGTAATTTTCTCCATCTTGAACCACAGTGAAAATCACAGTCAGACCATTACCAGGCTCACATTTCTTTCTCTAAAGATAAACTATAATAGCAAAGACAGACACTAGTGGTTGTAATATCCTGGATTTTCTCTTTAGTGTCTGATTCCCAATGCATATAATTTTCAGGGTTTGGTTTTAAAACATCGGACGATTAAATACCTACTTTGTACATGCAGGTGTAATAGCTCCATATAGAAAGTAGGTATTTCCATCATACCAACGTATGAATGATTTCTTGCCCTAAAACTGAAATGTAAAAAAAAACCAAAACCAAGAAATGCCCCTGCCACTTCATTTATAAGATAACTCCAGAGCTCATTTTCAGACCTCACAGCTGAAGGTGTCACAGTTACAAGTCATACAGCACACTTAGTAAGAACAGTATATCTTCATCCTGCCACTTCACCTCACAATACTTTTGGTCTGTAACTTTCAGTAGTCATTGAGCATGGCATTCATTGTCCCATTTCTATCAAGCCTCTCAAGAGTTTCAAGAAAGCCATTTGCCTGACAAACCTCCATACAGAGAGCAGGAGAGTGGGACACCTCAGAGGAATATTGTACTTGGTTAGGGAATCATAATGTATGCAACAGGAGTCTATTAAGGAGACATCAAGATGCTTAAATGAACTTTTGAACATTTAGGTACCAATCCCACAAGTGCTGAACATTGTTCTCTTCTCTTATTGTCATTGTAAAAGTGAAATCCATCAACAATGACGGAAAATACCCACCTACCAATTCAGGCATTCAAATCCACGCTCTAAGCTTTCTGTTCAGATGCCTCTATTTTAGAAGCAATTTTTCAATCCTTCCTTCTCAGCTTGTCCATAACATTTCCAGGGAAAATTATATCATTTCTACTCACTCTTGCAGATTTTATTTGCATATGTTTGTATATGTATTTATCCACCTGAAACTGTTTTACTCACAGAACAGCAAAAGTATTTAGCAGCTTCAAACAGAATTCAGTATGAACTGAGTGGATTATAAGTTTGGTTCTGAACTCTTTTGACATGGGAAAATTTTTGCAGATCTCAACTCTTTTTCATAAGCCCCAATGTAATTTAAAAAGCTACATGAAAAGGTTGTGTCAGGACAGCATACAAGGCACATATGCTTATGCTACAAAGTTGATGGATTCTGCCTGTGGAGGAATGAATAAATGGAACAGATAGAATCAAGGGCTACTATGAAAGAAAAGAACTATGTGCAAGTTCAAACTGATGAAACAAAGTCATCTGTTCTCTTACGGGACAGTCTTCTAATAAATGACACTCTGCAAGAAAATGGAATGCAAGAAAAGATAGAAATAACACATGTAAAACCTTAAACCCAGTCAACTATGTTTCACAATCCACATGCAACACAATTGCTGTGTTGATTCAAAACCACTGACCTGTCATTTAAAGGCATGTCAGCCTCTGTCTTTGAAATGGCTTCCCCTTGCACCCACACCCGGTTAGGGTCAGTCCCTGAAGAGGGTGGTTGTTTCCCCTTTTCTGAATCAGTTCACAGAAATCATTTGACTTGTATTCTTCAAGGCCTAAATTATTCATCAGTTAGTGAGCTGACAAAAAGAATTTCATTAGGACAAAAACACATGTTGGCTCATCTCCATCAAAGACACAGGGTTTGCTTTGTGAAGAGAAGTGTGTCCTGGAATTCATCTGATGTATGTCTATGCATAATATTTAGATTAAAATGTTGATTAATTAAAAAACCCAAGATACCTACCTTAGTCATCTCTTCAGCTTTATGCGTTTAATACTCCTACACATTGGCCTGAACGCAAAGTAATCTAAATATGAAATTTGAAGGTCAAATTATCTAAGTAAGCAAGCATATCTCAGGTTCACTGAGTGGATTAATATCCATGGTAAATTTGCCTTCAAAGGTTTGGTCTTCCCTGTAAGGGAAATTCCTAATTCTGATGTAGGAATACAGATGTCTTTTTGCATCAGATCACTAGTCTTATTTGGCCATTGTCCCATTATTTGATTCCTAAAACATAAAGGCAAAGAGAAAGGATTCTACACTGGAAAATTATTGACTGACATGCTCACAAATCATGAATCATGAAGATTACTACAACAGACAAAAGTGGAAAAAAAATCTTTTACTTGCTCTGACTATTTAGGGTTTAATGTGTGCCTCTGTGTGTTAAATAGTTCACTTGGATACTATCATGCAGCAGCAAGTTCCATAGCTGAAAAGATTTTAACTTGTTTGATAGTTTTCTATGGATGCTCTTTTTCACATTCTGGCAAAGTCTCGTCCACAAATAAGAAAATGTTATTATCATTCGTCAAGTGTATTAATCAATTTTTTTAGTCTGCCTTCTAAAATTATAATCTTTCTTTATGCTTGTGCTGACACAAAAGAAGCTTCCTCCAAAGAAAAAAAAATTACGTTTATCTTCTATTCTGGGTTGAAACCTGAAGTTCAGAATGGTGATAAGAGATTTTAAAGTTCAGAAAATTTTGTTACAGTAACAACAAAATCAAGTATAAGCAGACTGTATTTTGGCATTCATTCCTCTTTCAGAAATGCCCATGGGAGGAGACATTGGTAACTACACTTGGATACCATAGTAAAGCAATGCTTCAGCAATTGGTTTCTCAAATAAAGGTGTCCTAAAGGCTACAGAATCCTCCCTGGGTTCTGGCAGAGTAGTCAAAACCACCCTTGCTCGTTTAGTCTTGTATTTGTCTACGTTGCATCCGCTACGTGTGTTTATGGATACACTGTATACGAGTCTCATTAGAGAGCAGAAAACCAAAGTTGTAGTAGGAACCATATTGAGGGACCACACCGATGTGACTGAATTTGTTCATTTTCTGAAGCTTCTGGGACACAGGAGATGAGCACTGACTAACTCCCAGGGACTGAATGCCACTCTGAGCATGGGTTTTCTGCCTTTTCTTTGGCAAAGGTATTGAATCCATTCCTACAGGGCTACATATTCTCTGTTGGATGGGCAGCAGTTCCACAGCAATGATATAAAACTGTTTTGAGCGTTACAAGTTGCAAAGATATAATGATTCCAACTGCATTTGTATTGTCTAACAAGAGAAAAGATGTACCTTTTAGATAGAAACACACTAGTTCTAAGAACAGTTTAAATTACTGAATCCGTTGTCCTTTAAAATCACTGCTTGGGCTTGATAGATTATTTGTGTAAATGTTGCTCAATAAATAAATAAATAAATAAATTTATTAATTATATAAATTCTACTATTATTATTTTACACTGATTTTCTATATGTGTTTCGGGAAAAAAATGGGCAGCTTTTATCTTAGCACTGAAAAGATACAGTATTGTAGTAAACCATTATTTTGGTAGAATTAGCATTGACAATTTCCTGCTCCCCAAAGTTTAAAAGGAAGATGTGAACATCACTCAGCGTATTCACCTCTCAAACCTGTATCAATCACTGGTATTTTTGGGAGATGAAGCATGAAATTTGATTTCAAAGCCTGTAAAAGCACTATACACCCTGTCTAAAACTCATTCACCTCTTGGTGGAACGTGGTCCCAAACTGACCAAAAATTTGAGATCAAAGTCACTGAACTTCTACATTTTCTACAACACTTTGATTTCTGAGCACTTATTTTCCAAGATGACATTCAACATTGTAAAAACATGGGTGAGACCAGACAGACATCGAACAGCTGAAAAGAGGTTATCCAGTGCTTTGAAACTCCAGACATACTCTTTTGTATCCTCTGATTTGGAATTGTAGCTTTACATACAGACGGAAAATGAATGGAAACCAGGAGATATCCCAAAAGTAGACTGATGAACAGAGCACCCCAAACTTTTTTCCTCCCCGTTCAAATAGAAAAATAGAAATTACCTTTTACATCTAATATTTTAGTAATGCACCAAAGATTTCTTCCTCAAGGGGCACGATCATACTTAAATTTTACTGAACTAATGAAGCATTCTTTTTGGTTTTTTCTTTTTTTGGTACCACTTATCCTCTTCTTTTTGCACAAATATCAAAGTATTGACAACCTTCAGTACATTTTTCGTAGGAGAACCTTTGTCAATGTCTTAATTCTGTAAATCCTTACACTGCATTCACATTCCAGTAATCGTATATCAAAATTCATTTTTAAGGCCTTAATGCTGCTCCGTGTGAACTTTCCAAGAACAACTCAGACAGCTCTTCCTGCCACTTCATGCATAAATTATCCCATCAAAGAGCTGGTGTTTATTCTGAGGTCTTTGAAATTCTAATCACTTGTATACACCTCCTCAGGCCAGCCTGTGCTTTGAAATTTGGATTACTTACAATTGGGCCATTCATAATGCAGGGCTATAGAATGCAACTCACCACCCATTTACAAGCCTCTGTACATCCAATATATCATCAAGGATTTCGAACTGACACACTTCTATCCTTCATAATTATTTTTCCAATGTAAACTTAATATCAACTATTTGAATCACAGCACAGATTAAAAAATTGCTTTAAGAGAGTGTGAAACACATGAGAGTAATGTTGTTAGTCTTCCTATGTATTACTCAAAAAACCACTTGCAGTATTTATTTATTTGGTGCGAATTCTGGCTATGTAGGCTCAGAAGCTGCTATTATATCTGAGCTCTGGCAGAAAGTGGTCATCTAAACTGTTAATTCCAAATTACATTTCATTTTACACCATTAAACTCTAAAATTAAGTTATTGTTAAGAATGATACAACACAAGGTTTTGTACAAGGTTTCTGTGTCACCTGAAAGGGGCATCTTAGAACTTTTATGAGCCAGTTTCCCACAGGCTGACAGAGGAATGATTTCACACTGAAGGTCATCAGCAGCTCTCTAGAGATTCCCTTCACCCCTCTCCTGGCATAAAGGACAGTGACTTTACACTGCATTTGTATAAAGTGGTAATGTGTGACTAAAGCATTGTCAGTTCTGTTTGTCTACACACAGTTATTTCTCACAGCTACAAACAAATCTCTAAGGCTTTTCTCTACACACCAAGGAAATCAGTAGTAGTTTTTCAACACATCAGGTGCAGATCTGAATGAAAACCCAAGTCCTTGTAAGTCAAAACAATTTTCTGGAAACCAAGCCAATTCCTCTTACAATTAGATGTTATATTGCATCTGCTTTATTATTTTGAATATGGTACAAAACACATAAAAACTACTGGAGATGTACCTGATAGACTGTATCTGATATGACTGTAATACATTTTAATTCAGTCTGGAGTTTAGTAGAGACAGATTTCTACAGCTTCTGCACTCCCAAGGTATTTCTCAGCAACCTTCTGGCTTTGTCATGGTCTGCACACTTTGGAAGCAAGGAAATTACTGCCTCTGTTATTGATATGACTGTGTAAAAACTATGTCTTTACAAACATTCAGTTTCAGGAAGTTCCTAATACTTTACTCCAGTAGGACTGACAAAGCAGGGAGAAAAACTACACATTTCTCTCCTTTCAGCCTCGTATCATTAGTAGTATATCATGTTTTCTTGATGTTTTATTATTCTATTCATTTGCATTTTGTGACTACACTTTGTGACAAATTGATCAGAAAGTGGTAAGTTCTAGAGAACAGCACAAAATACACAGATACACCTGCACTTTTATGTTCAATGGTTCAAATGTACACAGCTTTTCTAAGCAGCTCCTAAGCTCAGAAGGGTGAAAAGATTTTATAGGACTGTGCTCTGTCTTATGAAATAAAACAAAGAGTACTAAAAAAGTATTGCTAAAAAACATGGAGTATTAACCATAATTATCCTTCCTGATGGTATATTCCTTGCCTTCACAAGCATGTATCAATGACACACATGACAGTGGGAGTTCTGGCAGAGCAATAAGGTGTACAAGACCACATAAAGCGAAATAGTAAATGTATTGGCAGGAAGCCCAGTGGGTTTAATCATATTTCTGCACTTGTGTAGAGTTTATATAACCAAATGTGGAGATAATGACAGAGAATCCCTCTCTTTCCAATTATATGGCTATTCACACAGCTTACGGTGTTTCATTTATGGATTACACATGTGTTATTATGTATCAAACACTGCCTTGACTCTTTCTGTCTTACTGAGTTCCCAACACCACTGAACAAACTGCCAGTCCCATGTGCCATCAGTGCTTATGTGACTTACAACTTACTGCTTCATAAGCAGCATTTCATAGATTCAGCCAATAATTCAATGGTAAAAAAATACAGTGGGGGAAAAAAAAAAATCAAAGAAAATTTGTGGCTAATAAATACTGTATCATTTATTGCAAAGAGAATCTTCATGAAAACTTCTGTGCATGTTAATCAAAGGAAAGCACTCTTGTCATTACTATGAATTACACTTTCTGAATGCAACTGACAACCTATTTAGTCGGGCTTTTTTAATGGAATGCCAGAATATTTTTCCATATATGTACTTACATCTTCTTAGTCCTTTTCTTTAATTTCAATGGAGTTGTGGAAACTTCCACCAGTGGAGGATGTGATGCAAGGTCAAATATACAGTTTTGATTGTAAAGGAAATTGAATTAGATATATACACTACAACCAGGACTAGGGGACAGGTAGTATTAGCAAGTGCACACCAGGACAGATTACAGGATAACCACAGTGCAGACTGTGGCTCATTTTATAATCGATGCACTTCATTCCTGCAAATGACATACTGATGAAAATATGGATAAAAAGGCTTTTGCTATTTGGATTGAGCATCCTATCTGAGAAAAAAAATATGATTTCTTTGGCCAACCTTTAAATCTTAACTCAGGTATATCACTGGAAATAGGAGATATCTTTAATCTACTGCAATCCTACAACATAATACAAATCAACCTAACTAGGTTTTCAATTATTCTGCCAAGATCTACTGCCCTGTAAGTCTATAATCTCACTGGTTGTCACATAAAGACTTTTTAAGGGTAGGACAGCATTATTATTTAGGCTGCCCAGCTGGAGAAAAAAAAAAAAAAAAAAATTCCATCTATACTATTCCTGCTCTATCCCCATTTAAAACATAAACAGTTATTGTGAGACAGAGCATGACAAAATGTAGATCACAGTAGTTAAGGACAATATACACTGATGTAAAAATGAGGTATTTTCAAGAGATGATCTAAATACCTGTTAGACATTAGTCAGAAAATACAGACCTATGGGAAGATTAAGGTCATAGTCCTGCAAAGCCTCAGTTTTTGAGAATATTTTACCCATATAGAGTTGAGAGGATTGTCCTAAAGGGTTATTTCTCTTTAATTCTATATCAGTTATCTGACAGAACAGTTAAATAGACCACCTTATACCACCCATCAGGTAATATATCCTTTTCTTTAAGAAGCAGAAATGTGTATTTCCATTAGAGCGTATTATTATGCATCATTACAAGGTTATATTCATACATGTCTTAGCTCGATATCAAGCTTCAACATATTTTTTACACAAAAGATTAAACAAAGCTAAACAAAGTTAACCATACTGCAAGAGCAAGGAACTTAATGTTCCCTCTAAGATGTTCTGATGGAGAATGGACAGGTGAACTCTGGAGCTCAGTTTAGAAAGATATTGCTCAACAGAACAAATAAAGGGCATTTTTTAATATTTCAACTAGTTGTTTGGGTTTTAGTTTTGTTTTGCTTTTTCTTTTTGTTTTTGGTTTTTAGGTGTCTGCTGAGGAAACCAATATCTTCAATCTTAACAACAAAAACTGGAATATTGTGATTCTGTGAAAAGTTATAATTTTGCTAAAATATGTAGACTAAGGTTCTTTTTCTTCACTGCAGCACAAGCAACCATTTCCAATGAGTTTAATGGAAGCAATGAGAAGTCCCCAGAGATTAACTGCCAAATTGCAAGATCTTCTGTTGTTTCATAATCCCATTTATGACCTCATACTGTTGCACAAATTCACAATTGAAAGAAAATATCCCCTGTAGTAACTACTTTTTTTATTATCAGCTTTTCAAGAAAGAACTTTAAAAAAGAATGTTAATAACCTTGAAACTTGAAATCAACACTGTGTACAACTAATTCAGAAAACAAAACTAAATTATAAGCAAAATCGACAAACACATGGCTTACAGCACACTGTTTTATCTGAGTACTAATTCCGTTGTACTATTGGTTAACATCAAAGTCACAGATTGGCAACAGTTCTTAATATTCACTGAGCATATTCACTCTGCATTTCTTAACTACTTTGTTTTCATGGCTGGGAAAAGAAAGAGGAGAATTCTTCCCCAGTGGGGCAGGAAAGTTGTAGAAGTTGTTTAAATGCACTAAAAAAAGATGAGTCATGCAGAGCTTTATCCTCCTGTGGGGGGGTCAGAGATCCCAGTAGGTACAAACTGGGTATACATGCACATGGAAGGGAACAGAATGAAGCAAATATCATTTATGAACAAGTCTCCAATGAAATTATTCAGGATTATAGGGTGTATACAGAACTGCATGCCTGTATATCTACATGTAGCTATGTTACAGAGTAGAACTTCTGGGGTATGCTTGGGCATTTTCCTGCTGTAGCCTTTCCATACAAATGGGGCTTCTCTCTTTTTTTAGCAAGACCTCTCCTTTCTCATTACAGAATCAGAATTATAGACTCCAAGGCTAGAAGAAACCTCTAAAATCATCAGGTATAGCTGAGATAGTAGTCTCTTTTCACTCAAAGCTTTCCAGCTGCTGTAGCCTCTCTGTCTCTCACCACTTTAGGGTGCCACTGATTTCCATCAGTGCCACCCCTCTGGCCTGGTCAGCGACCAAAGCCATGGCAACCAGCAGGGCTGAGATCCAGCCAGACCCTTCTGGAGCATTCCTCATTCCCTGTTTAGCTTCTGCTCTGCCCCTGGCTTGCAGCAGCCACTTCTGACCAAAATCACCTGAGATTTATCTAGCTAACGAGCACCACTCACTTGAATTCCTACCAGGACTTTTTGGGGAGCTCACTAATGACTCTTTCTAGTCATCTTTAACAGGCACTGTGACTCCCACACCACGTTCACTCCCCAGTAGAAGCTTTTTTAGTAGAAACTTGATGCAAATAGTCTGAACTGAAACAACCCCATACATCCTCACCTCCACAGTTCAGAGGCCTCTGTCCACTGTGCTCTATAACTCACACACAGAAAGTTGTCACCATTTTACACAAAAGAGACAGATCTTTTACTGTTGAATCGTAAACCCATAACGGTTACAGAAGTGAAAATTCAAAATCAAAACTACTTTACAGAACAGAACCTAAAAATAGCTTTTTGTTGTTGTTCTTTTTGTTGTTGGTAGGTTGTTTGGGGGTTTTGTTTGTTTTTCTTTGCTTTGTTTTGTTTTCATAGTAATCTGATAAAAATCAAAGTGTTCAAGAGTCTAGAAACTACTTTTCTAGAAAAATAGTACTGAATCAGATTTAGGAGCTTACCTCTGGTGATGACCTGCACTTACAACTTCAAATGATCAGAAGGGAAGAGTAGTTTATCTAGGACTTGCACTAAGTTACATTGCGTGATATCTCTAATGCTTCTGAAGCACTGAGATTGATTACCCTTGCAATTTTGATTCTTGACAGAATACTGGCACATGATATTTTTGTTCTTTTGGGGCTCTGGTTTAAATACAAAGTTTTGTCACTCTGCTTCTTCTTAGGAATATCCAGTACTCAGTAATTACAGGTAAATCTTAATATGAGCACTTAGAATCCTCTAAATACTAAAAAACCCACTGATTATTTGTTTTAAAGAAGACCCATATCAGTGGTACGTTCCTTAAGTCAACATGTCTAAATCTGGGGGGAAAAAAATAATAATTCTTTTTAGACTTTCAAGAGTCCCCAGGAGAAAGGAGAAAAAAGTGGACTATTTCAAAGTCCTACAGAATGCAGACTAATATGTAACATTCCCACATATCCGCTACTTACCAGTGGGTGTGAAGCAGGGAGATAAAGTCCTTTCCAATGTAAAACAAAAGGAACCCGTGTAAGCAACATTTACAGGAGAGAAAACTGTCACCACACAAAATGTAAATGCAGCATGGAATTTTTTTCTCGTCCAAAGTGAATGAAAATTTTCTCTGGCTTCAGTCACAGCCTTACATATAGAAGGTTTGGTTTCATTTGGTTTATCCAAATGTTCTCTGCTCATTTTAATCAAGACAGTATAGACTCCTGATCTCAATGCAAATCCAGCAAGATAACATTTTTTCGTTCCTATAATGGCCAAACCTGGGAAAACCATCCTCAGACTCTCTTTGTAATGACAGCCTTTGCCCCAGAATGCTAGTCTACAGTACAAACTAAAAGCAGGAGCTAGTCAGGATAGACAGGGTCAGAGAAGTGAAAGACAACAAAACAAATTGGGTTTGGCAGAAAAACAGAAGCCTCAATTTGTCATTTGCCTGAGCAATAAAGGACAGCAGTGATAAGTCATAAGGAAGGCTGGAAATGCAGATAAGTCCTGGCTGGGAGCACTGCTGCAGTGTGGGTGAGCATCAGTCCTGCACTAGGCAGAGACTTGCACACCCCAAGGTGTAACTGAGCAATTTTCTTAATCTTGGTGATTCAGGATAGACTTTCATTGCTGTCTCCACTCATATGTCTACAAGTGTTTATGTCCCAACTTTATGTCCTTTCACACATAAAATCCTTAATTCTGCATTTATTTGTCCCTTGCCCCATCTCTTTCACAGATGGGAGCACATTTATAAAGTGGACCTCCAATACGGATTTATCTTTCCTGATAGTCTAAACCAAATTAGCAAATACTGCACAAGACTGGAAAATAATCAATCATCAGTTGTCTGGTTATTCATGGAAAGGATCAGAGTCACTCACTGGAACAGGTTCTGCATTCCTGTATGAGCTTTCAACTCTAAAGCTTTAGATCCAGCAGTATTACACTTCCAGTTACCTGTGCAGGGCAAGCAGTGGGCGCTTAAACTGATACTGTTTTAGAAACAGCTGATCAGCTGTGAGCCTCCTATAGATAATTTTTTGGTCCTCACTCTGAGAATAACAGTTCTCAACACACATTCAATCCCTCAGCATCCCATGATTATGAATAGAGAGAAATTATGAAGATTCACAAGTCTGGCTTTCTCACAGTCTCTCAGTGTTACCTCCCTCTCTTTGCATCATCCATCCCTTTGCATTTGTCAGTGTGCTGGGTAAATTCAAGTCTGACTTTGCAAACATTCATTGAAAGAAGGATCTGTTGAGTGAAGCAGTCCTGAAGTGCAACACCTTTGGGATCAGTACATTTTAGTCTTAATTTTTGCCCCACGTAGAACAGGAGAAATGCCAGATACCACAGAGAGACAAGTCTTTTCTGAAGCAGATAAAACTCATAATGAAGCTGCTATGAAACAAAAAGAGATCCTGCACTAGCACATTCTGGGACTCCAGGTTGATTCATTCTGCTGTCTTGACCTGTGTGCTGAGCAAAGAGGTGCTTGTGACAGAAAGGGGCTGATAAGCAAATGGCAAACTGTGCCCAAGCTGAGACTGAACAGAATTCAACTATTGCCATTTATTGTAAAGTCAAAAGGTGGGCACTGAAAACAACAGCACTGTAAAGAGCTTAGCACCCAAATCTGGAAAGCCCTGCAGAATGCACCTCAAAGGACTTTGACACATGACAGGACCTTCATAAACATCACTCAGACTCTAAACTGGTGGCTACCAGCCCTGATGACAGTACAACAAGTTATGCCAGTTGGGAATCTGCTCCACTGCAGTGATGTGTTTTGTAATTGTCAAGTCAGAATCTGTGCTACATGAAGGTTGTTTTGCCAAACTTCTACCATACTGTTCTCTTTATGATGCATGATTTTCATTACTCAGTGCCTCTGATTTCAACATATGTTTATGGGAACAGCCTGCTATTTATAACACTCAAAGCAGTGGCTCACACTGCACATCACTGTGACAGGCAATTAGTTTCCATTGAGTAATTAATTATTAATACAAATATTTATTTAAGGTCTATTCCTAGTAAAAGTTCTAATTATTTTTACTTCAAAAAAAAAAATAGCACAAGTAATTACTGCTATTATGCTTTTAAAATATTTATATGCAGCCGCTCTAAAAAATGACAGCGTACAGTAAAATAGTATCTCTTGAATAAAGACAGACACCTACCTGCTCAGGTAGTAAAACCAAGAGGTGATTCCTTTAGGAATGAAAGCAAGGACCAAGGAAGGGAAAGAGTTGTGCAGGCAACTCCGGGTAGAAGAAGGGACAGTAACTGAATTTAAAACATTTTACCATAAGGAAGTGTAACAGCTGGGGAAGAGGGTTGGGAATTGGCACTGTCCCCTCTCAGCTAAGTTGGGCATATGGAGCAACTTAAACACATGTGTGGCCTGTTGGGAGTGGAGGCCACACAGAAGGACACAGCGCTCGTCTTAACTACGTGAAAAAAGAACAGCACAATTTCAGGACAGCTCCAGAGCTCAGATTCTGTATCTTTTAACCCTAGTTCTAGAGCAGAAATGGAGACAAAATCACTACTGATTCAGACCAACTAAAATTGAAGAAAAATGGTTGCAGATAACTGATCAGAGGTTCTTTATGATATTCTAGGCTTTTGAAGGCAAAATGTTGATGGAATTTTCCTTCTTTTTGAATCTCTAGTTAGAAGAAAAAAATTTTTAAAGTTTCAGAAAAACAAAAACTACAGAGGAAAAAAAAAAATCATTATTTTTGTTCAAAGCTATTTGCAAAACACCCAAGAAACACAATATTTGTATGTCCACAACATGCAAAAAAAACCAAACCAACCAAAAATTGTTTTGTCATAATTTTCTTGTTTCAGTACACCAACAAAATAGAAATATTTTGAAATTTCCTACAAAGCAACTGCCATTTATAACATCTTTGGTTAGAGGGCAATTTGTAGAGTTACAGCCTTTCAAGTGAACAGATGTTCTGTTTTCCAGGGGGAAATCATATGGATATTAGAGTAGCTACAGAGAGATGAACTATTTGTACATAGGCCTGGCTTCTCTTCATCGTCTCTGTGCCGGTCTGCTCTTTCAAGGGCTGGGCAGCAGAGTTTGAGAAAGCAAACATGTTAGACATACTTGCTTTTTATTGCTGATAAATGCCTTACAGTGGGATTGTGCAATAGGAACAGCTTAGCTTCCTCCCTTTTGGCTTACCAAAAATGACATCAGCAGTGGCTGAACTCAATTCAGGAAAAAACCAGAACCATCTTTTTCATGGGAAGGAGTCATAGAGTATCTATGAAGCAGTGGAAGCTGTTCCTTCTGAACGTCTATCTGAATATCTTTACCTTTTGTACATGTAAAACAAACATAAAATAAAATGAAACAAATGCAAATGCCTCTCTGCAGATGTTGTACTCTATTTACATACAGCCTCACTACTCAGCAAGACATATTCTTTACAAGCACTGTCAAACAGACAGCACTTCTGCAGAAGACAGATCTGCTCTCTTATGCTATAGAAATGGTGCTTTAAAACTCCAGAGCAAGTATTTACACCTCCACTTGCTGAAACTTCATGCAGAGCTGTTTAAAGCACTAGGGAGAGGTGCAAAAATATGCTTTAACATAAGTATTATGAAATAATGTTCATCATCAAGTATGCTTTGCACTCATTTTCTTCATTCCATCACGAGGATCAAAAAGTTGGGTAGTATCTCCAGCTAACTCAAAATGCAAACTGTGAGACAAGAATCAAAGCAGAACAAAACCTGCACAGACTCCAGCAGTGTTTGGCTGTGCTGACCTCACTTGAATTAGCAATCTTTGCCTCAAAAAAATCTGTTGATGTCAAATTGCCCAGGAAATCTGACTCATTTTTCAGTAACTTTAGTTATTAATTGTCTTTGAAAAATGACAGTTACCGACTGTGATTAAGGTACTACTTAAATGAAAATAAATCAATAGGGGCTAAGCTCATATTCAGTCATTGTTGAAATCTCCTTTAACATTTCTTGATTTCCTCTTCTGCTACTGTTTTGTCACAGGAATCATCCTGGCACTGTTGAAAGGTCAAGTTCATTTTACAAAACTCAGGATGCAAGCAGCTACAGGCTCCCCTGCTGCTGTGCATGCCTTTCTTCTGTTCTCCTTTAAAGAAACACTACTGTATAAAAGCAAAATAAAATTTTTAATATGATGTTGTAGTGTGTGCATTCTCTCCTAAAGGTGTGTCACAGAAGGGGAAAAAGAAGAGTGGGAGGCTTCAGCTCTGATGAGTTTCTGCTGAGTGTGTTTTTAATTCCAGAAGAGTCAATAAGGTCCAACTTCTAATACAGACTTTTTTTTTTTCCCAAGAGCCATTTCAGCATATGGGAAAGGAGCAATTTTGTCATATTTATCTCCTATTCAGCTTCCACCACTTCTGAAAGTAAGAGTGATATTTCCCCCCTTGCCTACCATAAAGCCAGACATTTAAAAACAACTGTGTAAGTATTTCAAAAGTACCATTCTCCAAATGGCTTTTTGAGCAGTTCCATTTTCATAGTCACCTTGGACAAGTAATGTCAACACAAATGTTTTTAGTACTTTGAGTAAATTAAAAACGAATTATTTAGGAGAGCTCAGGAGGAAGGAAACAGGAATTCATTAATTAATTTTGACTTATCTGATTTGTGAGTGGTTAAATCAAATGACAGCAGCTTGGAGCCACAGGCTACCAGCTGAGCTAGATATAACAGGAGGAAACTGAATCAAAAACGTTGAAGCAGCAGAATGGAACGCAGCCACTGGCACTCCAGGTCAGAGTCCCTGCACATGACAAACCCTGTTTGTGACCCAAGGTTGAAAGCTTTCAAACCAGCACTAAGCAGAAGGCTGAAATACATGTTTGAAGACTGAATACCAATCAATCCAATGCAATCAGGCACTGCATAGGAGACTCCACTCATGCACTCGGGTGCTGTACAGCTGCTTGTGATTCCAGCAAGTTCAGTGAACAGGAGAGACATGTGAGCCTGTATATCCAAGTGGGATATTTGTTTTCAACCCTTAGAACTTGACAATCTGCCAGGTAAGTTAACAAACATTACCTTTCCAAACTTGGTATTTTGCCAGCCTCAGATGAGAACATAATTCAAAAAATTAAGTGAAGGGAAAACAAATCAGAGATATGAAAGATCTAATTTTATACACAAATGTTTGTAGAAATAAAACAAGCTGTATCACTTGTCAGAATGGACATTCAACCTTTCAGGTACTACCTCTTAACTGTTGTTTGCATGTTAATCATTTAGGTTTATTTATTAGAAAATATATTTATATCATAGTGAAAGTAAAATTCAGACTGCCTCTGGATACTTCAGAGGAATAATTAAAACATTTCAAATACAGGTGTTAGGAGAACACTTCAATCCCTTTCTCAAAAATAACTCTACAGCAATAACCTGACGTATCTTGTAGCCATATGACTAAGATGGAATTCATTGGCCTAAATAAGGTCTTATGAACTGTAAAAAGAATTCCTTTCTCAGCAGAAATGAACATAAGAAAATTACAACTGGTTTCTCCTTTCCCTTGAAATATTCCTCATGACAATTTTCATGAGAACACTTTCAGATTTAATTTTTTGTGGTAGTTATCAATTAACAAAGTATTTACTATTATCAGGACACTGATATAGGAACTTTTGGAGGTGTTATGTGGAGAAAAAGTAAAATACAAGCAGTTGCTCAATCAATTACGTTAAGTCAAGTAGAACCGAAGTATTCATAGTCCTGCCTGAAAACAATGCTTAACTTTGGTCATGTGATGTCTTCTTACAGCAACAGTGCAAAGAACATCACCCAGCACCAATGAGCCAGAGTATTACCACAGGACTTGAGAATTTTAACAGCTTTCTAGTATGTGCCAATCTCACATTAGATGCAGAGTCTAGAAAGGGGACAGAAGGTTAAATCTAGCTGCAATAATGTGAAGAAAAAACCTCATCCCACTGTTGCTTAATGCAGCTCTTTACAGGCAATTCACTATCAGAGATGAGAAAATTTAAAAAATGTTTTCACATTTCCTTTTTAACATTTTTTCCCTGAGTGTAGGTTAACACTCAAACACTAGGTCACCACTAAGTACCGAGTTCATTATTGTTCAATTGCTATGTGATGAGCTTCTTTGTAATAATAATAAATAGAATGGACAGGTAGGACATTTCTTGAAAGCTTTGGTCACTCCATTAATGCCATGGTGAAAAAAATTTAAATGTGATCAAGTAAGGTTGGTGGCCCTTAAAGATAAGAACAAGGTCTAACATTTAAATATGTTTATCAAATGCAGACAATGCACTCAGAAAATCTTAAACTTTCAGCTCTGAGAATCAGCTATGCTTTAATAGCATTCAGGGAAACAAAGAGCCAGTGTAGGAGCTGTCTGTTGAATCACTGAGTGTTGATTCAGTCTGAATGCATTCACCTCAATGTACCAGCGTCCAGTCGGGAATGAGTGGGAGTTCATTAACATACAGAGAAAGAAGCAGGCACGCTGGTGCACTGTATCATCTGTTTCACAGCTTCATATTTTACCTATAGGAATTGTGGCAAAATGAATAACTTTTCGGGGGCCTTAGCAGCAATCAGCAGTCACACTCTGCCTACAAAGAAAGCTGCAAATTGGTTTAAAACCACTTCTTAGCATATGCAGTGAAAACCATTACATGCTGTCAACATGTTCAAGTCATTGTGCTAATGAGATGAGACAGGTTGTGTGACAAAGAAAGCCGCATGTTTCTCAGTGGTGAGAAGTAATGAGTTCATTGACCAGCACAGAGAACTTGGATCTTGGCTGTTCTCAAATTAGGCACTCCCCCGTTTGGCAGGATGCCCATCTCTGCATTTAGGCTTTCTGTTATATTTTAGGTTTGTGGAATTTTTTAGTCTGTGTTTGGCTGAAACACAAGGGCATTTTCTGAAGGTTGGAGCAGAGATCATAGGCTTTCATCCACACCATTGGACTAGAAATATCTATCTGGGCTTTATAAGCCAGTCATCTTACACTAAAGAGTGTCAGTGATGATCTTGTCTTTGTTTGATCAACTATTTTAGCTAAATTCTCTATTATCAAACAAGTAGCTTTGATAAAGAAAGCAGCCAACTAAACTTTGCCTGCAAGAAAAAAAAAAAGCAAATGTCCTTGAAGACTGTGCCCATTTCATGCTGTGATTAATTAAGCAATTATAAGTATGGTTGGTCTTTTTAAAGATGTCATAAGATACAGTAACTTCCCATTATCTGAATAAATTAAGAAAATCTCTTCAGTCATTTTTTAAAGGACTAGAGGACCAGGACAAAATGTTACATGTTTGAGAAATTGGAGAAGTTTTGTCTTCTCAAATATCACTGCAACGCAGGATGAGTCAGATGGACATGCCCAAGCTCAGGTCATAAATATTTTTACTATTTCTATATTGAATCAACAACTCGTGTTGCCAAACAACGGACTTCAGCCCTAATGATTTTAGACTTTCAGCATGGAGCTGTTCTCCCACAAACCCTAACGTCTTCCCAACAGCAAAACTTCTATGGATCAATCAAGAGATTGCTTGCTCATGTAAACTTGGGACCTCAAATCTAATTAGATACAGGAGAGAACAAGACAAGGCAAAAGCTAAGAAACCAGTATAATATTTAAAAAATAAATTAAAAAAAAAAAAGCAAAGCACTAGGTCTCTTCAAACATAACAAATTTTCTTTAAACTATCAGACTGAACATACCTCGCAGATATTCTCTCAGTTTTTGAAAAGACAACCTAAATCTCCTGTCACTTAGCTATTAAACAAAGAAACATTCACCTAACTTGAGAGGCTTTAGGCTTAAATCAGGAAAATCAAACCCTAGTCCTTTGTCCTGGCTGCTTCTGATATATTTTGAAATTGTGACTTATCCCTCAGACCAAGCAGAAACACAATTCTGTCAAGCTATCTTTGGCCCCTGACAGATAGGCTGAAGTATTTCAAGCTTTCTAAGTCACTCTTTTCTCACCACTATCTGTTGCAGTGACAGTATGTCTCTAGCATATTTTTCAACGAAGAGAACTATAATGAGAACAAGAGCAATGGAGCAACATAATCAACAGTTCAAACAAAATTTCATGTCAAAAACTTAGCTCTTCTTAGCTATTTCCCTATGCTTAGTGCATACATTGAGAAGGAAATCACCTATTCATCAGGAAGTTCATTTTATTTCACCAGGACATTTAGTGATGTCCCACTAAAGCTTTGAAAATGATAATTAATGAATTTACCATGGGAATAAAACTTGTCCTTATTTCTGGCTTCCCACACAGTTTGGCAATAATCACTGTTTCAGATAAAGCACAACTGTTTGCAAGACCTATAATGAGGAAGGACAGACTGAAAAAATCTTCACTATCTATTGCTTTTTATAATTTATTTTTCAATAAGAATTCATCAGTAAGTGTTTTATACACTATAAATCAATTATGAAGAAGCAAAAAAATAATAATAGAGCAAGTCACACAGAAAAAAATCAATGACATATTTAGAATGAACTCAACGAATCCATACAGCCCACTTAATCCAAAAATGTCATGCAACAAATTGACTGCCCATTTTTAAGGTAGGTGGTAGCATATTAACAATACAGATATGCCAAGTTTACTGGAAACAATTCACTTACCTCACACAAGTGCTACTCTAGCCAGACCATCACTTAGCTTGTCAAATACCTCTAACTATCTGATCCACTTAAATGGCTTAGGAAAGTATACAGAGTGGAATAATCAATTTTCACTGGCAGAGAAGCATTCACTGTGGACAGCATTTCACAGCCCTTACTGAAATACATATAGCTTTTCTACAGCTACTTGTATGGAAGAATATTCAGAACCTCTCTGAATGTACATAACAGGATTGCTGTTTAAAAGTCTACAGGCAGTCACAGAATAATACAGAGGAAACCTCACAAATACAATATGAACACCTTTCACCTTTGTATCCTCCATGCAACACAGTAAAAAGTGCCACCATCACACTGATTCTCCAGGTTCACCCAGATCACTACCAGTCTCTAGATTTTTTATTTCACAAGAGTAGCAGCAGCATCTGTACCCTGGTCCTTATAACCCTTAATAGCAAATATTCATCTTTCCTCTTAAGAATGTAACTTGTTTTCCTCTCTCCATCCTGCAAACTTTATCACCACAAGAGACCTTTGTCTGTAATTGCTGTAAAATAAATGACAGGTCTCTTAGCCTTTTGTTATTACATTGGCATCAAAGACAGTCCTGTGAGTATGGATGAAGAACATATAGTTCTGTTCTGCATACAGAGCTGAGAATCAGCATGCAATTAACGCAATCTAAAGTTTACCGGATGGTTTCAATACAGAAAAACTAAAATAGAAATAGAAAATGTTCTGTTCAGCATTTGATACAAGTCCCAATTCAAATTAGGTCATAAAATGCAAGCTGTGAAACTTAACTTTGATCTGTAAGTCACTCGAGAGAAGGATACTAAAGAAAAGTTGAGGTAAACAAGTAGATTTTCTATTTTTCTCTTCTTTGAGCTCTCTCAGGAAGAGATCTAACCATTCATTTGGAAGTTCTTTTCTTCCTAACACTGTGTCCATAGATCTGTTCCTAACCATAGATAAAAGGACAAGTTTTCATAAGGGTACAATTAGGCATCCAACTCCATTTCTATTAACTATGTAATGAAGAATAATAAAACAGAAATAGGAACATTAACATTTTTTGAAAGTAACAGATCATTCTTAATGGAAACTCTGTGCCTTAATTCCCTATACATAGTAATATAAATGTAGCTCATTTTGTCAGTTCATGAGGAGAAAAAGGACAAATAAAAAAAAAAAAAAAGAAAAAAAAGAAAAAAAGAGA
>VXBX01003991.1:809181-862097 GCA_013400415.1 Scytalopus superciliaris | reverse complement strand
CAAGAAAGTTATTTTCTCGGCAATTGTATTTTGGTTTATACTTTCACTAATTTCCTATTGCAAAAAGTATTAAGTCAGAGCAGCTGCTATGAACCACATGCTAACAACCTAGCCAGGAAGATGACAAAATATTTGATTAGTTGTGCCTGGTAATAGAGATAGCTATTCATCCACCAAAATTAAACAAAGCACCTTCAATCCAACCCTATGAGGGCTCTTTTGTGTGAACTCCAGCTGACCAAATGAAAAGCTTGATATATACAAAAAATTAAGAAGAAAAAATTATAGGAGACGTTATGTTGTATTAGGCCAACACTCACAGATTTTACTGAGCATCAGTCAGTAATGAAGCTTACAAAATCAGGACAAAACCTATACAATAAATTTGTGTGTCTGCAGGTAGTCTCCTCTCACACAAATTAGTTGAAGGTTGGCTTATTATAGGGCTTTTTACGTTTTGAACCACATATTCTTTTATTAAAAAAATGCAACTTTTATGGCTGCACAATTCTATTTTGCTCTTCCTACAAGTGTCCAATCCCTTTCTTGAAGAGTGCCAAGCACTTGGCTTCAGTAATTGGAAACTACCTGTGTGAGGCTTATATAGAAAGCACAGGGGCCTCATAGTCCTGCTGAAACAAATATTTTCAAAGCTATGCCAGAAAAAAGAATTACACAGCTAAAGAAAGGGCATGTTGTGCTACCTATTAACAATGCTTTGTGGGTTTATTGTTTGTTGTACTTTTATCTAGTTTGATTTAGCAAGCTTGTTCATTACTCTTCCTTTCATTCACATACATAGTGTGCAGAAGACAGTCTGAAATAGCTTTTCTTTTTGCCTTTTTTTGTATGGCAAGGTATCAACTGTTTTATTAAAAGGCTTCCATTTCAACACAACCCTCAGAAAATACTATGGAAAATAAGTATGTGCCAATGTCAATATGACTTTTTAAGTTATTAAATATCTTGTTCTTTTCTACCAGTGCTGTTCTCATTGCTACCATGATGCTGAGGAATGCTAAAAATTGCCCTTTTGGACTGCTGCGAAAACTGGAATCAGGCATTTCACAGCTTTCCTCTAGAGCTGCAGAACTCTAAAAAGTGAGGGATTGATTCTCTCTCTGTTTTTCCATCTCTGCTGGAGACATGAGAGAAGATTTCAACCATACAGCTGTGGATCCCTTTGAAAATCCTTCTGGCACACAGAGTGCTGAATTTCAGGGGATTTTCTCAAGAAACATTCTTGTTATGTTCTCTGTGCATCAATGCCCATACTTTATTTTTATCTTTCTTTTTTCTTTATAACAAAAGGTGAAGTCATTCATGACACAAGTCCCGTTAAAACAAAAAAGAGCAACTCCTCCCTTGCTTTAGTTATAGGAATGCTGTTTGTAGAACTTGTGAAATATGGAGGCGAGAAAATGATTGCTGTACTAGATAAAGTGTGGTTAGTTAAATTAGCCTGGATTAATTATATGCATATGTATGTAGATACACATGTATATTCCTTGAAATCACGAGATTCAGTTTTACAGACTTGCCAATTTCAGTCACAGCTTCGACCAACTGACCTGGTGAAAGTAAAGTCTAGAGGTCTGCAGTCCTCAAGAATCTTCCTGGAATACTTTTCAAAGACTATTCTCTTTGCTCCCATGTCATCTCCTGGCTTGTCAGGATGAAAGCTTGTGCTTTGGAAACCTACTCCACCACTTTGTTAAATCCCTTCCAATCCTTTGGTTCTGGAGCATTTCACTTCAGTGGCTTGCCACAATACATTAATTCTTTCTAACCAGACTGATAAATAATTTTTACCTGCTCTGCTGGCAACACATATTATTTTCACAGCATCTCACAGCTGTAGCTTAAACCATAAAGTGCCAGGTACGTGACAGGCAGCCACAGTGCCAGGCACATGAAAATACACTGTGAGAAGTACACAAAAAGCTAAAGACAATTTATGAGTTTTGGACACTGTACTTGGACTTTCAGTGTGGGTGGTCTTCTCCACTGTCTTAGGAGAAATACTGCACAACATTGAGTGTGTGTCTAAACTTGCTCCTGTATGATATATTCTTCTAAATTATTTAATCCCTGCTTGGAAAACAATCTGGTTCTAAATTCTTTAGAACAAGGATTCAGCTTGCAAAATAGGAAAAAAAACATGTGCTAAGGCAAACTGAAGAAAATACTAAGCTATGCAGTAATGTCAATGTGCTACACAAAGTAAAAATGAGTTTTCTTAAAGACAAAAGTAAATCCCCTTATTCCTCACAAGGAGATTCAGGCAAAAGCACTACCAGCAAACTCAAAGTTGTCTGTGTAAAAATCTGAATTGTTGCTAAAATGGACCATAGGATCATCACTGCACTGGACACTGAGCCCTAGATCCAGAGCTGGGATATGCTGCCCATTATCATTACAGAGCATAAACACAGTATCATATTAATTTTGTAAAATGTATTTGTTTTTCCTTGTTATTCATAGACTTCTTGTTCTATTTGCCAAGCAATTACAGCTGTAAATCTCCACAATACCTCATAACATTCACTTACCAAAAGTACAATCATGAAGTGCATATAATGATCAGATAAACTCTCTTTCCTTCTCTTTCTCTCCTTGGGAAAATGTGCAACTTCTGTTCCAAACTTGTTTTACAGTTTAAAATCTGGTTTCTAATAAGCCTGGAATAAGCTGTGGAGCATTTTTGTTTAGTTTTCAGTTTGTTCCATGATTCACATTGAATTTTTGCAAAGCACGGGAATTCTTTCAAAACCGGTTTTCCAATGAAGTGGAAGTCCATGATCAGATCCTTACACAAAGATAGGAGCGGATCAACATCCTGAGAAAGGATGGAGAACGATGGGTTACACTGCAAACTGTGGCTGTTCCACATGACCCAGAGAGGGCTTGTCCCTTTCTGACTATTTCCAGTCGATGACAGAGGCGCATGTGCCTGCACTGGGCAGTGTGAAGGGCAGGGGTAGGATGAGGAATTATAGCTAAGAGAAAGCACTCACTTTCTAGGCTGTTGCTGTGTGGTGGCACTGGCACATTTTCTCCTGCTCACCCACAGAGTCAGCACAGAGTCAGCAGCTCAGCAGCTGCAACTAGAGGGCTGAAATTATGAAATTAGGATGGGATGGCCTATTGGCAGCACTGCATCAAGGGAGCAGAGGGACAGGAATAACTGGGGAATGAAAGAACGTATCGCCTCTTCTCATAATTTCATTATTGTGCAAAACACTAAACAAATCAGACATACAGAAAAAAAAAAAAACCACTAATTTTTCTGCTATTTAAATATTCCAAAAGACCCCTGATTATCATTCTCCAAGCTGAGGTAGCCCTATGGTCACCAGTAATAATAAAAGCTGTATTGCACTGGAGAGTATACTTACACTACAAAAGATGATCCATATCCCAAAAGGATTTGAGGAGTGCAACAGCCATTTAACTAGTCTGGGGAAACAATATTCATTCTCAATAAAAACAGATTCCCTTAAAATTAGACATACATATATATGCATAATTACATATAGATAAAGAAGTAGAGATGATCTGTTTTGAAGTTCTTACTGTCTGAACATTTGCCTTCACACTGTGATGCAAAAGATCAGTCTCCACCTGTACACTTCACAGAAAAGCTTTAATCTTCATAAAATTGTGAGAATAATCAAAACACTTCATTTACATTCAATATGTAACCTGAATGCTTTTCCACACTCTGATGAGAGGCTGCCGTTCTGTCTTTTTTACATTTTCTTCAGAATAAGACAGAGCTCTTCATAAAATCTGTCTGGAACCTCCAAGCACCTACAGCAAAGCTCCCTACTAACATAGATTCTGACTTTATGTTCTCCAAGGACAGCTGTCATGGGTTTTCCAGAAGATTAAGCCTTTTGTTTTACTTTACATGTAGAGTAAAATGCACTTGTTTTTAAGTACAGAGGAAGAATATGGCAATTTTAAAAATAAAACAAATTTCCACTTTCCAATTTGCCACCATGACATAGTAGAATCATTTCACTTTGTCTTCATGATACCTTTAGTGACTTTTACATCAAATCAGGGCTTATGCAGGGCTGAAATACTAGGAAGTGCTGGGCAGTCTACATCTGGAGAGATTACTCTGTAACAACGGGATATTTTCAGACCTAGACTACTTGTATGGATGCAGAATACCATAATTATGTATTTCCTTTCTGTACCAGTTCCCTGGAAGAGACAATCCAGGTTCACAGTGAGAAGAACTGACGAGCTATTTAAAATTAAATCCTTCAGATTTCCTATTCTGCAAAGAATCCAATCTTCAGTTCATTGCCTCCTCAGAATATGAGATCTAGAAAACTTTACATTTTGTTATTTTACAAGACACAGGCAGGTATGAACACCTTCATTACACAGAAGGGCTTGAAACACAGAGAGTTTAGGTGACACATACCCCACAAAAATGAGAGCAGAGACAAGAAACAATTGTCTGTCTCTCGCACCCACAGCTCTGTGAATACTCACTCTGCTCAACCAAAATCCCACCCCCTCCTTCTATTTGAACAGGACAAACTGGGACCAATACAAAGCTCCCAGAGTAGCTGGCGTGATTTTCTCTGTACTAAGTGCCTTATTCCTGCAGGGCAGCCTGTGTAATTACTGCTTAAGAGATACTTTTTTGCTGAGGGTTGACATTTGCAAGAAGAAAAGTCAGCGCTGCCAAGGGAAGAGTAACGATGCAGCCCTGTGGTAAACACTGTGGACTAAAACACCAAAGGAGAAGAACACTCTACAAACTGGCCATTGCTTCCAGACCTGCAGGTTCCCTGGGGTTCAGACAGACTATTCATTACAAATATTTACCTGGCAAGTGTTGGCATGTTTCTTTAAGATCTATATTGCTTGAGAATATTACTGACACAGAACGTATTTTTTTCAATGTAAAATATTGATTTTCAGGTAAACTTGTCAATGGGAAGGCTAAAATGGAAAAGGTGAGTTACAGACAAACCTTCTCAGGTCCTTTATTTTTTTGATATAAAATACATCACTGATATAAAATAAAACGCACTAACCCAATCTTTTTTGGGCCAGGCTATTCTTTCATTTTTCTCTGACTAGAAATTAGATTAATTTTCTCAGCCAACAGAAAAATGGAAGAATATTTCTGCTTTTAGCAGAAAAAGCAGAAACATTTCTCTGACTTGGAGGTTTGCCAAGTCTTACAGAGTCAGATGCAATCTTCCTGAGAGGTTTGGCCTGTTCACATTAAATTCCATAATCACATGCTTCTCTGAAATGTGGACTTGTTCCCCTCCATTTTCTAAGGCTGTTATGTATAGCTATATTTTACTTTCTGGAAATAGCAAGAGCAGGAAATTTGTTTCATTAAGGAGGATATTTGGCTAGATATTTGAGGACAGGAAGCAATCCTGTTGAAAATTTTCCTTAGCAATATACTTGTTTTGGTTAGGGTTTTTGTTTGTTTGGGTCTTTTCTAGTCTGTATTCTGGAATCCATTCCATTATACTCAGAGCAGTTCAAAATAATCCACCACCAAGACCTACCCATACTCAATTCTACATTTCTACACACACATGTAAATACACACTTTGTACATTCTGGGTCCTACATTTGGTCTTACTGGACCTTCCCACATCATGACCTTGACTAAGGAGAAGGTTCTAGATCTGGGATCAAATTCCAGTCTATCCAAAGTGCACAGTTTGGAGATTTGCACATGACAGAAATTACCATTCTGGATAGATTGCAGAACAGCTGGATATGCTGTTGTAGTCTATCATGTCCTTAAATCTGGAGTTTTGTCCCTCAAGATCTCCCTTGAAAAGCAAACAGTGCACTTGACCATGCAGCACTCAACTGAAAATAACTGAGTGATAACATAGCAAATTAGTTACTGACTTTGTGCAGTTTGTCCAACACTAGAACCAAGAAGATTAGAGAACACAAGGCTATTTACTGAGCCCAAAAAATGGTAAAATTTTCAAAGAAAACAGCACAGACACATAGTGAAAGAAAAAATTCTACAAAAGTGAATAATAATTTCCTACATAGCAGTTCTACAGCTGATGATCCCTTTTTAAGTGTTGTATATACAACAGAATACAAACATGTAGTTACACACATTCAGAGGAGACAATGACCGTGCTGCTGAGGCACATGGCCCTGACAAGTTAGACCTTGGCTGGAGTATGTTTGAAAGCAGAAAGATAATAGAGAATAGTAGCCTTTAAGTTGCAATAAGATCCAGCAGCAGCCTTTTCAGACTCATGCTGTTTCCTTTCATTCCAGTATATTACTAAAACTCCTTTCAGGAAGAATATAAACATGAAATTACTTTGAGCACCCTGGACAGAGACAGCCAGCAAGAGCTCTCAAAGCTCAGAAGCTGTGCATGACAAGAGGGGTGGAGAAGAGAAAAAGGCTCTATTCATTTATATTTCCTTCAAGCAGATTGGAGTTCTTCTATCAACAGGATGTGGTGGAAATGTAATCTCTCTTGATATGATTACTCCTTTGGTTTCACAATGGGTGGGACCCTCCTGTCAGTAAAGACGACAGGAATTTCCACTGTGATAGTAATTGCTGTCATCCTGTTCATTTGAGATTGTTCCTTTAAGCTGGGGGTGTTTAATTTTTTTGTTAAACAAAATTAATGGTTTGGGTGTTTTTTTTTTTTTGTTGGTTTGTGGGTTTTTTATAGGTTTTTTGCAAAATAGCTTCGGTCTCATTGGTTCCTACTATTGAGTATTGACACATTAGCAAAAATGGTGTGTAGTTGACAGACAAGAAAAGTATGTAATTTTCTTCTAAACAAAATGTAGAAATACTATAATCCCATCAGTGAAAGAGAAGACACAATGGACTCAATTTCCTTTCACAGGTTGGGTGGGGATTTTTAACTAAATGTTACACATAAACACTCATACATTTATTGTAATATTCTTTCATTGCATACCTGACAGACTTCTTAGGGCCCCCTCAATGGCAAACACAACCCAGGATTGGTGCTACAGTCTTACCTTTGCTGTCTTGGCTTCTCTTCAGAACCATCAGCATGTGTGACCTCCACTGTGCTGGTTAACAAGCTGTGCCACCAACTGCACTCTGCAGAAATAAAAGCATTTGGTAACTTTAGAGCTGTGATAAAATTCTTCTCTCTTCCAACACTTTTACAAGCTATCTAACAGTATTGCCATTTTAGAGATTAAAAGTTTTACAGTTCCATGATTAAACCCAAGGTGAAAGATCAGTAGGGAAAAAAAAAAAAAAAAAAAAAGATAAAATTCTCCTCAGCCTGTATATTCAGTGTCTCAATAACTGTCATATTGTAGCTGATGGTACTCAAAGCCCCCAGGTACCCTCCAGCCCCCAGCTTGCTTAAAAATAGGTATGGTAAAACAGGAAAAAAGCAAACAAAAAACAAATGGCAGGTCTATCCTGTCTCATCTTTATTTCAGAGCAGTTTGCATTTCCCTGTATATTAGGATATCAAAGGATATTTTTATTAGTTTTTGAATTTCAGCTCTACATCAGTATTCCTTACATTAAATCTAGCATGTATTTTTCCTCAAAGCATCAACTTTCATCTACTTTCCATTTATGTTTCGACAAGACTAGAGATTACATTCTCATATTTTTCTGCTTGATTACTAGAATTACATGACTGATACTAATATTTATCAGCAAAGGTGAGGAAGCTACTCTGCCTTTTGTTAGGCATCTGCGTTGCTGTTTTCTGTACTGACTTACAGGTAATAGGATTACATTAAGACTCCGGCATTGTTTATTGTATTTGATCAAATTTGTTTGCAAAATGGAAATATTACATTCAAGCTAGATTGAAATAAATCATCTCTAGAGATCTGCAGATGTTATTTACTCATAAGGAAGGTTTCTGTACATATTAATAGTTATGCAGTTCTTCAGATACTTATTTTGCTTAATACTTTCAAGACAATATCTGCAAAATGTCTCCTGTTCACACATATGAATGAGTTAATAGTACAACTGCCTTTTGCAGAGTTGCATTTCTGGAAAGGAGAAAAACACTGTTAGTACCAGACTCCAATTCAGTCTAAATTAAAGCATATCTATTGTGATTCCAAACTGTAGCTTTGTTATAAAACAGCAATCAGTGATAATAAAGGTAACAAAGCATGAATTAAAACAAAGCTGCATAAAACACTGCCATCATATAGTATGGCTACAGACTTACTTATGCTTCAGAAACCATGAATTATTTTTCTCACAAGCAATAGCATTTAACTGTCCCATCAAACAACTGTGGAAAATTACAGAAGTGCAGTAAAAGAGCAAAATCATATGAATGTCAAAAATACACAATTATTTGAATACAGGCTACGTGATTAATGTCTTATGAAGTTAAGACAGCTTTGAGTCCAGATCAGATTCCTATAGAATTCCACAACCATCTCACATTAAAAACCTTTAAAACTGTAATTTAACAGTTTTGCAGGATGAGGTAAAATTATGCAGATTGTAGTAGGAGACTTAGACCAGTAAGCGCTGCCTTACAGAGCCTGAGCCTCCAATTTATGCAATCCTATTTTTTCCTGAGATTGTCTACTAGGTGAAAGCATTTTCTCTATATACAACACTTGTAACAACCACCTACATTTGAAATGGGTATGAACACATACCTAGAATATCACTTCCCCTCCATTTTGTACACATGAATGAAATTGAGCCTACATCTCTTTCTTGTTAACTGACACAATCACTCCCCCTCCCCAAAAAAATAACAGAGTAAAAATAAAAAAATAAATAAATGGGAAAAAAACAAACAAAAAAAACCAAACACCAAAAAACCACCACCATAGAATACAGAGGAATAACACATCCCTTTCTTTTGTTTCCCTTTCCAGAGAAGACATCTCATGTTTCTTATCTTCTTCCCATATAAGCTTTACAATAACTACTTCAGAGGAAGTCAAATAAACTGATTAGTGCTGTTCTGTCTCCACAACGTAGATCAAAAACATGAATAATAAAAGCTGCTGTTAATATTTCTATATGAAGTTACTACTGTGCCCAAAACCTGTATGCAGGGAGATAGTCTTTGTTTGCTCATTGGCTTAGAAAAATATTAAACTACTTGTTTTAAAAGAGAAAAATATCAAGGTTTTTTTTAAAGTCTGTGAGCAACTGGCACCACAATGTATTTTCTGCACTGTGTGTAGCACCTGGCAGTATCTCCTTGTAGAGCTATAAAAGAAAGTTGCTGGTACAACTTGGAAAGGAGGCAATTTACTGAAATTAGGTAATTGACCACTTGGGAAAAAGTGCTCTGTTCGCTCCTTGGAAAACCCCACAGTATCTCTAAGGAAGGGCAAGGGCATTCTTTGCCTTGTGTTGCTCATTAACCAAATTGCAGACACAGCTATACATTTCGTGAAATTTAAGAACAGCTAAACTAGATCTCACAGCTCTGTGCCATTTCTTCCAGTGTGCCATTCCTGGCTGTAACTAACACAGGTTACACGTAGGAGATCCCCCAGGTGACCATGTGGCGGATGATGTTTTAGCAGCCTGTGCACAACAAAGAATCTTCTCCATGAAGATTTTACAGCAGTTATTGACAGACCTCAAACCAAACAGTTTCCGAGTGTTAAATGATCTTTTGTGTTTTCTTTGGCTTTGCTTTGCTTTCTGCCAAAGCTAAACTTTCTGCAGGAAAACTTACAGGTTTAAGTTTCATTGGTAGACACAGAGCTATTTGCAACAGTGTCCTTCCCAGAGATTGCTTCTAAACTCCATCTGCTTCTCTTCAAGTTTGGCTTACCTCCAGCAGGCACGGCCCCAATGTCTGGAGGAAAAGGGAGTGGGGTTTGCACTGACACCCTAACCCTGCTCTGCTGCCTCGAAGCCGCACCAGGAGGTGCAGGTGGGCCACAGCATGGGATGCAAGCCAAGGAAACCCCTTTTTTTGGCCTGAGGGTTCTGCAGTGTCAAACATTTCTGCAGCTTGAGACGAGCAGTACTGCTGGGCAGCAGCCAGGATCCTGGGAGCTGCCAGCACTGTGGGCAGGAGAAGAACAGAAGAGACTTATGGGGGAGGATTAAAACCCTCCTATCTCTCCCAGTGAGATCTAAGTCCAGCTTTGAAGTACAGCTCCAGTTTTCTGTTACTGACATCATCAATGTGCCATTATCTGACCTGATTGTTCCTAGCACCTTCAGACTCTTGTTTTAAATAATGCCCCTCAATATCATGATTTGTCTGACCAGGAAGCTAATATCACCTCTTTTTTTGAGAAGTCCAGCTCCCTTCTGAAAATGGTCTTTCTACTTCCCTTTAAAAATAAAACTAGAATTAATTCTGAAAAAGTCACTGAATGTTTTCTTTTTAGCAACCTACTGCACTTTCACAAATCATACATTTTTCTGACTTAATGGTAACAGGAGGTATTGCAACTGTATGATCATCCCAAGAAGCACAATCTGTTAAAATTGACCCATTACCCATCTCTCAGGCACCTTTGCTGGGGAGGAAGAGTCCATACCAGTCCTCAAGGTGATCACTGCCTCCATGACCAGTTATGCTTCCTCTGCCAGCCTCCCCACTGAATTGCAAGGCACAAGTGAAAAGCATTTGAGAATATAATTTTCACTCCTTTAAGGAGGCTTTCAAATATTATCATCTTAATATTCCCAAAAAGTAATTTTATTTACAGTGGAAAACGCATTCTTTCATGGATACTTTGCATGTATTATAACCAATTTTGCTTAAAACTGCATTCTGCTGTGCTCCCTGGCTGTAGAAGACCAAAATGACACAGTAGTGATAGAAATATTTTCATGTTTTAAGTAAAAATATTTTGATTGCAAATTTTCTGCCATATACAATATATATGCCAAATATGGAATTCACTCAGAATTATTTTGCTTCTTATGACTTACCTTTATATTATGCATAATTCCCTTTGCACCCTGGCCTGAGCTTAAATTTTAAATTCTGACTTTATAACCACATGCAGCAGCACTTATATTTCATTCTGCCAATTCAGAATATATGTTGTATCCTGTGGCATACTACTTGACTTTTCAGTGTCAGCACAAAGGACTATCCCTTGGAAGATTTAAAAATCTTAATAACTTCATCACTAAAGTGTTTTCAACATTCACCTATAGCTCACTTAAGTTTGGAGGGTGAAACAGATTTTAACAAACAGGGACTAGTAGCTCTCTACAAGGCAAGCAAAATGAGTTCCATTTATTCCCCTTAAGGCTTCAGCAGAACCTAAACACTTCCACTAAAAGCAAAATTAAGTGGTCTGAATTTTGAGAACTCCATGTGCCATGCTTCACATCTGTGCAACTCCAAAATATTGGATGAGACTTAAACAATCCCAGGAGTTTAATTCTCTTTCCTCCCAGGCATTATGAATCCATGAATGCCCCACTACTGCAATAACACTGGATTCACCTTTTAGTCTACAGACTGACAGAACCTACAAATCTTAAGCTTCTGTCTTTAGCAAAGCTGCCCAAAACATCTCCAGTCATAACAAGTGGTAAAAAAACAATTGAAGCTTCAAAGATTAGTCAGCTTAACTTGACAATTCCCATAGGAATCCTTTTCTGCTGAAATCCCGTATTTTAAGAAGTGGATTTCCTAATGTCTACTAACATTTCACCTCCCTCTTCAGAAATAAATGATGTGTTGTACATGAAGAGAAGCAGGCATACTTCTACTCAGTCTTTTTCTTTGTAAAGTTTTCAAAGCACCTGGAAAACTCCATCCCAAAGTGTTTAAAGAGCTGACAACACTGTCTTTAAAAAAATTGTGAAGGGTTTACAGAGTAAAAGGACCATAACAGAGTCAATGTAGCATCTATCTTCAAAACTGGTTAACATGGAACAGTCAAATACATATCTTGAAGAGACTCAAGTAGTCTCTAGTGTAGTCTCTAGTCTGGAGATTTTGAGAATTATGTTCCTGACCTCAAATAACTTATAAACCTATGCTAAGACTTTTCCAAAAGTTGAGGTGTATATTCTGTCTCTCTCCAAATTAGATTTTCTGATCCCCAACAAATAGGGCAACCTCACATTGCAGTCTTCCTCTCAATGACAATTGTAGACCCTCTGACAAATGGACTATCACATTACTCGGTTAGAATACAGAAGTCATCCTCTTGTGGTCAGCTAATTTGTATGACATGTGGGTATTTAATATCTTTAAGAGCATTCAACAGCTTACAAGAAGTCAGCCAAGAGGTCAAAGACTTATTAGAATACAGACAGCCACATTCACACCAAGGAGAATCACATGCATTTCATTTCTTTGCAAATAGAAGCTAAACCCCAAAGTTCTCCCTTGTTAGGCAAAGGAATCAAAACTTGAGCATATACTCAGCCACTTTTGCCTCACCCTTGCAGTGTGAAGCAATAGTCACAGACATTGATTCACACTCATGGTATATCAGAAATATCGATAGACCCTGTTCCCCCCAACTCCTCACTAAATTAAACTGCTTCTCTCTGGTTAACATAAATTTTATACTTCACTACAATGTGTTACAGAAACTGAACCATTTTCTGTTTTAAATAAGGAAACCTTTTTCAATACAGATCAATGACCAAAAAAGTCTTTTGATTTTAAGTCAGTCAAAACTTCTACTGTGTTTCACTTACAAAGACACAGTATTTTGAAGTTCCTGTAGTTAAAAACTTTTTGGGTAACAAGGTCAAGATCTTGATCAAAATTAATTCCATATGTGTGGCAACCAGTGTAAATAACAAAACCAAAGACATGCAATTCCAGGGGCTCATTTGTTTCACTTCAAATAGGTAAAGACACCATCTTTCAGAGCATAGAAACCTCTCTTCTACTTCATGATCTACAAGAGGGATAACGAAGAACTGGGCTCTCAGTAAAGTACATAGCCTTGTAAACAACATGACGGAAATTAAGAATGATTTCACTGATACCTTTACCCTCTTTGAGCACTGAATGTTGCAGAGTCATCCCTGACAGCCAAGCAGCCCATCCACTGCCAAGGCTAAATCCCTGCAAGTCCCAGATTAACCCCTGGGGTGAGAAAGCCAAAAGGCTGGAGCAAGTTGCCCAAACCCCAATGATGTTATGAGGCATAGGAACTTAAAAGACTAAACTCAGACAGGCCTCCTCAGTCACATTTGAGACCTTAGTTATGTTTCCCACAGGGCTGGAGTGCCCTGTAAAATCTGAGACTGTGTTCAGCCTGTCACCCAGGAAAAAAAACAAACCAAAACATATCAGATTTTGATTTAACATTTAAATTATTTTTCTTTTCCTAGGAAATCTGCTTTTGTGATGCTTTCCATGGCCCACAGGGTGTTGTAACAGTAATGTATAGTTACAAGAGGACTGCATTTGACTGCCATTAATACTAAATGACATTCAGAGTCATGGTGATGCACAGTGGTCCCTTTCTACATCTTTTTCAGAAAAATAACACAAGGCAACAGCAAAAAGGACATTTGCAGCATGCAAAATCTAGTTCATAGGTTTGGCTCATGGACATGAAGTCACACCCAAAAGGATGACTTTTTCCCCTTAAATAACAGAATAAGAAAATTTGGTGTAACAGACCAAGCAATGAATGTGATGGTGTCTGTACTTTTGGAGCACACTTCCCACAGCTTGTCACAGAATGTTACTTGGAAATATAAATCCAGGATGACTTGAATGCAGCAGAGACAAGGGAAGCAAATAGGGAGTAATAACAGCAGTACAGCAAGCTGGTGAAGAATAGCAAAGGAGAAACAACACTGTGTAGGGTGCTACAGAAATCTGTTTGGTCACTTCATATATTCAGTAGGTAGGTGGCCCAAGAAGCGATTGGTGCTCTGCATTTATTTTGCCTGTAAAAAAATTGGAATTTTGCCTCTTCAAAAATATTCAGAGCAAAAGGAGTTGATCAGGAAAGAAACACAGCTGAGGAAAAAGAATTAGATTCAGCTTGGGAATAGGTAAAATAGAGGTCAGGGAAAGACTCTGCTGCTAAGATCATCCCCCTGACATGGTTTGCTTTCTAAACAATTCCAGCTGCTCCCATTACCAGAAGAGACTTATGAGGTTTTTTCTTCTTCTTCTTTTTTTTTTTCTTTTTTAACATACCTTTCCTTTCTTTCTTTGAGGCAAATTATTAAGTATTATTTTATGGGTGACAAATGATCCCAAAATTACTACATTTTCTTAAATACCTACAGAGCAAGAAACAGGGAGGTTTCTGGAGTCTCTTTGCAACTTGCTAAGCAGTAAAACCTCGCATTGCGATGGTCATATACGCCTCTTTCTATGGACTGCCTGTGTCACCTGTGGCTGTGACAACACACATGGGGAACTTAAGAGCACAGATGATAGGAGTGAGAATCCTTGTTGCAGTTCTGATCCTTTCCCTTCTGAGTTGTCTGAATACAGATTGCACGGATCAGTGTTAAGGGCACCGTTCAAATTACAGTGTTATGGGCCTGTCTTCCCTAGACGCTGAATAAAGTGAGTCAGGAATTTCTCATTAGAATGATTCCCTGCAGAAATGCCGTTTTCACAAAATAGAAATTTAAAGGAATGATTTAGCTTTAGCCAGAAAATTTCATTCTCTTTTGAGAAATTCTGAGTGGTATCTGATCTTTTTCTTCTGCAGGCAAAAAGGAAGATTAAAAAACATTTACCAGGCAGGCATCTTACCAATTGAGGGCTTGGGGGGTTTTTCCATATTATTTGTTATTTTTCTTGAAGATTTTTGTGCATTTTGTGTGTGTGTGTGTTGTTTGTTAGTTTTGTGTTTGGGGGGTTTTGGATTTTTTTTTTTCCCACTTCCTGGAAATTCCTTCCCATAAAATCCAATCAGCTACCTGAATTTAAAATCTCAAATTTAGAACAAATATTTGCTTTCTTTCTATTTCAAGATTACTGATTAGTATTGCTGAAAACAGAACCCAACATTTGTCTATAGGTATGCAAATGCTGCAGACAACAAGAATCGTTGGTGAAGCAGATCCAAGATCATTTGGCAAGTAAGAACTCAATGTCCCAGTGGCAAAGATATATTAAACAGAAGCACAGTATACCTATTGATGTCAAGTATTTAAAATTGAAGTGAACAACAACAAGAGAACAATTCATTTAACATGCGTATACAACAGGGTAGAGTCACTGCAAATTTTGTCTGTCTTTTGTCAGCAATTAAAATGTTGAGATTGTGAGGATGTCTGACTAAATGCCAGTATTTTTTAAAACAAGTTTGACAGAAAGATACAGTCTTGGAAAATACTAAGTTCTGAACAATATCAAAGCAGAGGTGCTGGGACGAAGAAAGGGACTCAGATTTATATCTCCATAAGAGAAAGTCTGAAATGTGATCTCAGGTGAAATATAGAGCCCTCGCAAATCAACAAGATAGACAAACAGTATGAGTGCCCCTAATGAATGAAAAGTTTCAGCTGCCAAAGTGTTAGACTTGAGACCATCTAAGCAGGAGACACAAAGCTACAGGTGACCAGACCCTGTTCTGATGCTCACAAAAATACTTGTCACGCACACAAAGTGATCCAGCTGGGCTGTGCATGGCACACGAGGCACCAAGGCTTGGAAGAAGAGGAAATACAAAGTCTAGACCATAACAACATCTTAAAATTTTGTACAGGACTTTGAAATCCTTATTTTAACATGTTTTGAGGTAGCGATTACCTTGGTTTTGCTGTATTTTTGTTTTAGTATGATATTTTAGTGTTTTAGTATGATATTTTAGTATGATATGTTGATATTTTTCTTTGCACTATGTGCCTCGCTGCACAGTGAAGAAAAAAGAAGAATGAAGAAAAAGGAATGTTAACGCTGCTATAATCAATAATTCATATCAATGTTGCATGGTTTAAATAATTAAAAAATGGTCCATTTCCACTTGACTCCACTATTATTTCCACAGGGAAAAAAAAAAAATTAGAAAAGACTGTTGCTTTCCAAATCTTCCTCATGCTGATTTGACTTAGGAAGGAATATCCCTGAATTCATTTATGTGGAACAATGCTGTCCTATTTGGACAAAAAAATCCCCAATGGGTAATACTTTTTTTTTTTTTTTTTTTTTTGACTACTTTAAAATACCAAATTTTTTTAAAGTATTTCATTGACTTTTTTTAAGTACTCTGATCCTGGGGGACTGACATCCACTATTTCCCACTCAGCTTCCACAGCTGATGGACCGATAATCAGGAGTGAAAATGCTGGGATAGGCAACTGAGCCTGAAACAGCAAGTGTAGGTCTACATCACAGGAAGGGAGGCAAATCACATGTCCAGTCTACTGTCTTATTTGGACATTTTGCTCACATAGCTTTGCCAATGTTCACTTAAAAGTCACCGATCAATGTATGAAAAGAGTGTCAAATGTGAAAGTAAAACATTAAAATAGGGATTAGTTATATACATATATTCATATATATATATAAATCTTGTAGTCTTATGTATTTAGTATGAGGAGAAAAGTTCTATTGACATAACCAAGATTACAAGAACAATAAGTTCCTCAAAGCATTTCAGAGAAATATTTTTTCTGATGTAATAAAATATTCCTCAAAAATTCCAGCCAGTTTTATCTTGGATTAAGTGTTTGCCAAGAAAACAATATGCACTGCAATTTGAAAAGACTGAGGAGCTTGTTGCAGGTATTTTGTTTTTAATTCTCTGATGAGTGGGTTCGCAGTCTTTTAGTCCTTTAAAACCATGTGTAAGTTGGAAGTGTATCAGTGAATGCTTTTATCTTCACATAGATGATTCATGTGGTGATTCAAACGTGATAGGTGCCATATCTTAGTTACTGCACCAAGGACAATTTTGTTTTGTCTTATTTTAGTCTCTTTCTGAGACTTTCCAAAGACACAGTATTTATAAAGGATTTCTTCACCACATCAGAACTCTCTAACATGTCTTCATTCTATCTTATGTATTTCAAACCTTGTGATGATGCTGTTAAACAAGATAGTGTGTTTTTGTATTTAACTCACTGTAATCCAGGCACAATGCATATGAGGCTATGCACACACAGGAAAAGGTTAAATGCTTTAAAAAATAATTGCTAAACAACTTACTCTGCAGTACAAACCCTTTCAAATATAATTTTGGATAATAGCGGGCATGCTAGAAATATACAGGAAATTAATTACATGTTTAAAATTCCTTTCTTAAGGGCCCAACTTTGGTCAAAAAGATATGTTTCAATACCAGAACAATGGCCAGCATCCCTTATTCACATTCATCCTATAGCACTAAGTGTGTATAAATATTTCACAATTCACCTGATCATATTTACTATGAGAATTTTATGTGTATCTGAGATGTGTATTTTTTCACCAGCATGGGAGTAGTGTTTTTTCAGGGGTAAAAAAATCCCAAAAAAACCAAAACACCTAAACAAACAAGCAAAAAAAAAAAAATATCATCGCTGTCAGTCCTGTATTCAGTAGCTACCTGGTGAAACTCTATAAAAATTTGGAATTAAATACCAAAAATGGTAGGGTGAAACATAAATTCAGTGCTATTATTTTGCTGCTTGACATGACACAACATTTATAATTCTGCTGAACCTCTCAATAAAAACAGCATGTGATAGATAAGAGAAAAGAAAGTAAAACTCTTGTAAAAATCTGTTTTTCTGAAATTCTCCTGGGAGATTCTTACATGATCGTAGCAGCTGAAACAACTACTGATGCCCTGCATGTCAGTGGCTAAAGTGAATGGCTGTACTGAAAAAATACTGAAAGATCAATAGGCAGTTTTTAATTCAGTAAAGAAATGCTGTGGACAGGCTTCTCTCACTCCAAATTGAGGAACTTTGGAGAATTATACCTTTCTTCTCATGCCAGGGAATGAGGTTTCCCTTGATTTGCAAAATGAAACAGCACCGAGCCACAGCCAAAGCAGATTTCAGATAAATCCTTCTAATGCAGGCTTGCAACTTCATTAGCAACTGGAAGCCACTGACAGCCCTGGCCACACTGGGAGATGGGAAACTGTTGCAAGGGGAGTTGTACTAAAATGTAAACTAATCCAGGGTTTAGGAGAGGGTCTGGAATGAGAACGCTTTAAAAGGAAATAAAATATCTCTTGCTGGAGATCTGAAGAGGGGCAGCCGCTGCCTACCTCCAGCCTACACTGCCTGCAGCGAGCTCCTGCAACTGGCTCAGGGTGCTCAGGGAGGGCTGGTTTGGCATCAGTCCCTTTCCCAGCACAGCTCCCTGGGAACCTGCTCAATTCCTCTGGAATTGCTCCTGCCGGGGAGGAAGGGGGAGATCAGCTGAACAACCCCCTCGTCAGCTGACCCAGCTTCTCAAAGCTGCACTCCTGGCTTCAGCAAAGCGGTGGTAGTAAATCTGTGCTTTGCTTACTCTCAGGTAGGTACTTATGCAAATATCATAATATTTGCTGCTGCACATTCTCACTGGTAGTCACAGCAATGTCATCAGGCACTCGATTCAGCATGTAGGAGCTGAAGGAACTAGCATGGCTGGTTCCAATTAAGGTACCAACATCCTGATAAATGTATTTCATTCTTGGAAGTTCACATGTATGCTGGAACTATGGCCAGCTCATTCCTCTGTTGCAAATGCAATAAAGAACCTATTTTCGTTTTATATTCCCACTTAAAATGACAAATACATGACAAAGTTGTTTCCATCAGGAAGCTAATAACTCAGAAAAGCAGTTGGGTTTTTGTTTTCTCCTTTTGCAATAAGAGGAAGCTTTTATTAAATGCACTGGAATTTAACTATTACTTCTATGTCTTGTTAGGAAAGTATTGGAGTGTGGGAATGTACAAACCAAAGTTATTAACTTACTTGATGATTTGACTTACTTATTGTATTAGCATGCTTGATGACAAATATTAAGAATTTCAATAGAGACTGGAATGGTAGCAGGTTAATCTAAAATCCTAGTGTCTGCTTTCCTTAAAAGAAACAATACCTACCTGGGGAAGTGACTGAACGGTACACTGGGGGATTCATTTCGAGCAGATTTTCTGCAGAGAGGATGAGAGCGATGAAATGTAATGTAACCACCCTTGAAAACTAAAGTAATTTTGAAATACCTGTGGCTAAACAGAATAGTCAAACTCATGCCTTTTATTTTTTTAAGGTAGTAAAGATAGTTTTCTCAGTTAGTAAATAAATAAATTAATGAAATGAACTCATGAACGCCACAATTGAAAATAGGATTCTATCTAGCAGTACAATCCTTTGTCACTACTCTTATTAATAGCAGTATTTAAGTAATTAATGTAACTATTACTATTTATTAAGTATTGCCTTTCAGGAATTTCAAATAACTCTTCTAGAAAGAAAACATTACTTGTGTGCATGCAGGGCACAGACACATCCAGACAAATATGCATCAAGCTATGAAGCAGAACCCCTCACTAGTGCATTGCAGAGGTGCCTGTATGCATCAGCCCAGAAGCAGCACAGAATTAAGTGTAACTCTGACATTTTTAGCACTGCAGAGAATTCTGCAGTACTTTGGAGCTGCACCAAGTTGGGTTGGTATGATTTTCATCTTGTGAGATACAGCAGCTGTCCATTCCTAGAATGGAGATTATATGCACTGTTACATTTCATTAAACCTCAGGCTCAGATTCTGTTCACTGTTAGGTACATGAGGGATGAGAAATGCATGCAGCATGCTATGTCTTGGGATGAAGAGCAGGAAAGCAGCAGTGCAAGGAGCTCACAACAGCCAATCTGAGGGAATATTGCTGACAGCATTATCTGCTCAGAAAGAGCTTTCCCTCAACTGCATTTGTTTCTCACATTAAGAAAGTCACATCATAATTATCAGTTATGATTCTGAAATCATAAATGGTAGCTCTCCCTCCCAAAGATTTTGTTTGACAAAGCTCAGTCCAAATGTAAAATTTAGTAGTGTTACAATGTTTAACTTAAAACAGCAATTCAGTCCTGCCATTGGAATTTACAAAAGAAATTGTGCCAAAACATTTGTGCTGATTCATCTAGCTGAAAGTTTTGATGCTAGTTGGGGAAGTAGTATACCAGACAACACATAAAGGATGATAAATGCAAACAGGACATACAGGGGAAAAAACTGGAAGAACACCAAGTGCCTCCTTAGACAGCAAAATGTACTATCACTGCCTCTTGCAACAATTTTGACATAGCTTGTGCAGAACGTTGAGATGTTTTTTACATAATCAATATATAATGACAAAGACCATCGAACTTGAAAGTCAAGCACAGATAACCAAGCAACATCTGGTCCACACAAATTATCCCAGAGCTGGACAGAGGAAAAGGAATCAAGGCCAGAATAAAAAGTCTTCGATCCACACGAAATCATTACAGGTCTGACAGTAAATCCCTCGGGTCACCCAGGCAATTGGATAGCAATAATGAGGAGAGGATACCAGTGGTTTGCAAATACCCATCCTTCAGAAGAGTAGCTCAGCGTTTTCTGGCAATAACTGCATGCTCAAATGCTTCCCTCTCCTTCCTTCAGCAGGCAGGTCCTACAGACAGTTGGCACTGGACAGGGAGGCATAGAGAACACAGCAGGTTTTGTCCTCTGCACAGCTGAGTGACAGATTTCAACTGCATGAGTCTTGTAGCTTATCCCAGAATTTGCCCAAAGTAATTCTTTTCCTTCTTAATGTGCACATTCATAAACACAATTTTCATCTCTTGGTGCTCCTCCCAAACGCTCATATACTCCTCATAAAGGAAATAAATTGTATTACTGTACTCTAAATGGCCAAAGCTCCTGCAAACAGCTCTCAGATAAATGGAAAAAGACAATATTTTTTTAAAAAAATTCAAAATTACAATGTATTTTTGATTGCAGAATGTATGTTTCTATTTGCTAAAGAATTGCTTTGTCCGATTTAAAAAGTCAATGTTCTGATTGCTATATGCTACTTTCAAGGGATTGCTGGAGAGTAGACTTCCAGGATGCTATCACTAGAGAAAAATATTCCAATGCCAAGTTTGGGTTCTGATTCCCAGTCAAGATGATTGAGATGCTTATTGCCTCCAGATACAATCCCAACCTTAGACAGCTGAGGAGAATGCACAGTCCAGTGCTTTAAGGTAAACAAGTTACTTTGAAACCTCGATCTGTAGAGCAGCTCTCGCAGAAATTCCTTTGCTGTTTATGGAGTTGGGCAAGGGCAAGCGGCAGGAACCATAACCTCCCAAGCTGCCCCAAAGGAGAGCGTCTCTGTTATGGCTCAGAGCTGCAGTGCAAAATGGGCTAAAGTTGTGCACCCAGGTGATCCCTCCTCGCAGGGGGACAGGCAGGGCAGTCACAGAATTAGGTCATTTTACAGCAGCCTCAAGGATGCTGTAACCTGCGCCAGAAGCAGCTTTCACAGAGTCGTTTACAGCACACTCCTCAGTAGCTGCTGCTCCAGGGGAATAAAAACCTTCACAGTTAGTGCCCGCCTGGGAGGTCAGTGCAGAGCAGCCAGTACCCTGTAAATTCACATCCTGACTGATGGTGCAGTAACGTCGATGGGTACAAACCTCCAAGTGTCCCAGACTGACTTAATGGCTGCATCCCTGCATGGTTTAAACAGCTGCTCTTCCTCAGCTCAGAGGGTACTTTTCTTTCCCTTCAGTTTGTCCCAGCCTTTTGACTTTCAGTTCCTCAGGGCAGGGAGTGTCATATTTAAACAGTGAGACTCTGCTTGTGGGAGGATTTTGCAGCTGCTACTGTAATAGTAAACATGAAAAGCAGAACTGGCAACACAAAAGCTTAACAAAAACACAAATCATCATCTCCAATTCCAAACTACCTAAATAGGGTAAGGCAACTATTTCAAGGATTCTAGTCAAAACAGCTCTTCAAAGCCTAGAAATATGTGCTGCCTCCACTTCACAAACCAACTGAACATTTCCTTTTGTTTGCAATCCTTCTCCAGAAAAACCAATGCCAGTGGATAACACAGCAACTGCAGTACTGTGGAAAGGCTGAACACGTACAGATGGGGCCCTGCACAGGCAGGTGTCATACCAATGTCTGTGGCCAGCTAATATGACAATATACAACTACAGTTGTTAATTTACTTGTCACTCTTAATGCAGATATTTCTACATATACACTGTGATGAAAATGGGGAGCTGCACATTGCCTTCATATAAAATCCACAATGCTAATGATTGTGAGTGTCCATCTGCTTCATCTTGCTTCCCATATTCAAATATGCATGGATTAATTGTTACCTTATTTATTATTTACATTGCAGTAATGACCTGAGAACAAATCCATATACTTTTCTGCTAGCATAGGCTTTATCTGTGAGTGTATCTTTAGCATAGCATTCTTTTACAGGCTGCTGTAAAGTGTTTAATGTGAAACTAAAAGAATTGAGAACCTCAGATACTGAACCCAGTGTGATCACAACGAATAGGCAGATGAATAGTTAATAGCTTTGCCCAAGGCCAAACCCGGGGCTGAAGGCTGTCTTAGTGCACTTAATCATTAAGCTAGAGAATTCTGAATTCACAAGGCTATTTATATTTCTACAGGAGACAATTAATTAGTTTGGCATGGGGGCCACAACCTACCAAAAACTGGTGATAGCACAATACAGCAGTGAAAGAGCCACGGATTAAAAGCAAAACTAGTGTTGAGTGATAAAGGTTACAGCAAGTACTAGTTGTCCAGAGTAAATCAAAATCATTGGAAAAAATCAGACTTGTATCTGGTGAGAAGAGCTCATCTGCTCATACAGGGGTTAGTTTGACAAGCAGCCACTAATTATTCCTTAAGGAAATAAGAGAAAAAAGGGATATTTCTGAATTTATTAAATTAAACCAGATGTATTTTGGTGCTTTCTCAAGCTGGTTGAAAGAATGCTATAGAGATGTTTCATAGGATTCTGTCTGTTTTCATGGCAAAGTGTCAAAACACAGGCTGACAGTTTCATCTTGACTAGTTTAAGGCATTTTCTTCTGAAATGTTGACCTTTACATTTTATGTCAATTGAGCATTATGTCAAAAAACAAATAAACAAACAAACAAAAACAAACAAAAAAAACCAAACGAAACCACTTTGTTGTTTAAAAATTGAGGGGTTTTTTTTCCCCAGTATCTCCCTTTTGTGGAAAAAAAAAATTAGTTTTGCAACATAATTAAATGTAAAATCTATTTTCCATGTTTTAGAACATTCACATATTTATTTTTTCCCTTGAATATTCTCAAGGTGCAAGTTTCAATTCTACTTGTTTGCTCACAGAGGCACTTCAGAATCAAGGCTTTTGAAATTCATGTATGTTCGGGTGGTTGAATAACCTGGAATGACTGAAATTTATGGAAATATCCACTAAACTCTGGACATTTGAAGCTTTCAGCAAAACAAAAAAGTTTTCAGTGCATATACTATTCTGAATCAGCATGGAAAAATCAGAAGAAAGTATTAGCTACAATTTTATTTCTGGAGTCAGACTACTTAGAATAAATCTTACTTTAGGATATATCAAGTGTCTACTGATGCAAAATATTCTTTAAAATGTCTGGTGTATAAAGGGGGGAAAATTAATAGAAAAGCTTTTATATGGTCATAGTTATTATTTAAGGATGCTGAAATAAAAGGATAATTACTTTTAGAATGCAAGTTAAGTTCCTCATATACTTCAAAGGAGAGGGCAGGCAGGTGAAGTGCTTTTGACAATATTTTTCCCATGCTTTGAGCACATGCTGCTAACAATCTAATGAGGTGCCTTTCTAGTATGAACTGTAGGTCAGAAAAATCCATGATAAAAGTAATGATTCTCTTTTTGAAAATCCATGGGTCAAAGAGGAGGCCTGACATGCCTACATAACAACTTTGCTCTGTAATGGTAATTTTGGCTATGTTCCTGCCTTTTCCACTCCAAAGTGGTACATTGTCAATCTCCTCACACATCATTGATGGCAGTAATTTGCTTGCCTGCTAACAGATGAAAAGCTTTCTGCTATAAGCTGTATTTGATAAAATCCTCTATCTTTGCCTCTTGGGCCCATTATTAGCAATTGAAATGTATTTATTGTGGTAAAAAAAGTGGTGCCTCAAGCTGAGAGCTGTTGTCACCCTCACATTCACTTGAAACCAGTGCTGACAATACACATGCACTGTATCTGACAAATGAGCCGGTGGGGCTACCAGCACACGCAGGGCTGTGGTTACACCAAGGAGAGAACCCACAGCACGGGGCTTCCACGCTGTGTGCCAGCCCACCCAAAGGCCAGCACTTCCCACCTTTTCCACCTGGAACATCTTCTTTGAAAATGTCATATATTACATCTCCTTCGTAATCACTATAGAAAAGCGTATATCTGTATGACTAAGAATCCTATACAAGTTGGTTGTATGCTCTGACAGGGTAACCAAATACTTTTTAGAGTACAGATAATAGCTTTCCACTAATGAAAAAGTTACCTCAACACATAAAAAGCTACTTTATTTTCTCGCACACAGAACATCCAAAACATTTAGTTAAAATATTGAGACATGATTACAGATGGTAATTTCTACATCTTCACTGTATGCCCCAGTCACTTGGGTATATTTGCATCAATACACTTCTTGTGTTGTCAGTTTTGCTCTTTTAAGGTGAAATGTCTCATACTTCCCTTTCAGAGAAAATAAAAATGTTTGAAGTCTCGACAATCTCAAGAGTCAAGAAAATAATTTTCTACCAAACTATTCTCTCAACTGTCTTGAGATGAAATGCCAACCTATCAGCTGAAACACCCCACAGCAGAGCATGCTGCCTCTCATTGATGGTATCGTGAACAAACCTCACAGTGCTACTGCTCTTTTTTTGCTTTTCCTCATCTGTTTTCTCCACCTGTGTTCCAACTAGACAGTTGTTTTTCTGTGAATGTGGAAATGAAAGATAAAATCATGGCCAAATTGTTGTTACCTCTGACAGCGGCCCAAGAAAACAGATTTTTTTGTTCTGAAATTGAGCTTCTACATTGGCTTCCCACACCAGCTGCACAAGTTGTTCTGTCCTGGTCGATGTTGACAGTAGCTATAAAAAGCATAATATATTCATTTTCAAAACTGTACTTATAAATAAGACTTCCATGACAGCTCGACCAGACATTTTCCTGTCCTAATTGCAGTGTGCTTAGGGAGGAACAGGAGAAAAAAAAGAGACCAAAACAAGCACTTCTTGGCACTGCAGTTCTACTTTTGTCTTATTTGCTCTCTAACCCTACTTCTCTCATTCCAAACTAACTGATAAAAGGGATGACATGTAGAAACACCATTAAATGAGAAGGCCATTATCTTTGAAAAAGGAGAAACAAACTTCAGGGTCTAGTTTTCTAAGTCAAAGACACTAACATTTGTCCTTTCAAAAATTATCGCTGTATTTGTAAAGCAAAAAGGAGTGGAACAGCTTGGGAACTTCACAAAGATGAACTTTGATCAGAGAATTCATAAGAAATATACTTTTTCCAGACACAAGCCAGTTCTGATAAAGTTTTTTGCTGGTGGTGGTTTTTTTGGGGATCTTTTGGTAAGAAAGTCTCTGTCAACAGACAGGTTACCACATGGAAAGGGGAAAAAAATTAAAGAAACAAACCAAATAAGCCCCCAACCCTCCCTTCACAACTAAAATAACCACTATGCTCATCACTTGGACCTGGGAGAAGAGGAATCCAGATCCAAATCTCTGCTTGTTTAGGGATTGTAAACTCCCTACACAGGTTTTCTTCTTTCTTAAAGCAAAGCTTTTCCCCTCACCCTCATGAAAAATGTAGATCTTAGTTCCTTCTCACTTCATAATGGAAATGTCAACACTCTGCAGACTGGGAGAGCATCTTGTCTAGCTTATGGACAGCCAGACCCAACATGTACCAGGGAGCTGATTAATAGACCCACTTGGGTGGCAAAATACATCTCTTCTCCAGAGAGTAGGCCATAAGAGTTGATAATTTATAGTCATTTCTTTGTGACAGGGATCAGCCCCTCCCCTTCCAAACTGTCTCAAAGACAAGGCTATGGAAAACTGACAACAGCTCCATGACTAGTACATTTCTTCTCACTCCCTTGTATCTGATGGTTCAACTTTTAACACCAACACCCTCAAGGGAAATGATGGGAATCTCTTTAATATTCTGCAGAATCCCAACTTCTGACATCTCTTTGTTCAAGGCCTGCATAAGGCAGCACTACAAGGCTTCACAAAAAGGCAAGTACAACAACACAGGAGGATGATGCACTTTCCCTTGAGCAGTGGCCCTTTGCCCTGAGCCTCAGATTCCCAGCTGCTGCTGAATGATCAAGGAGAAGTACCGAAAACAGCTTGCTTTTTGTCTGCAGGAGGCCAGGAGATTAGCTGCTGTCTTCTGTAAGCATCAGTGTAATTGTGATCTTGAGGAAAAGCCAATACATAACTATATATATGGATTAAACTAAATCCTACTTATCTAGAAACTGAAGCAGTATCAGCTACTCCATGTCTCAAGGGGCATATTTAGGCACAAGCACACATTTCAACTGCTCTATAATTTTCCTGAGGCATTTCCTTTGTTCCAAGAGAAGCCTCACATACACTGCCCACATTTTAAGGTGCAGAATCATGATTAAGATAATGAGAAGAAGGTTGCAGTAAGCTAATGTTTCTTTTCTCCTTGCCCGACTATTGTTATTCAAGTGGGTGTTGGATGAGCCCATTGGTAATTTCAATTCAAATTCTGTCAAGGGTGCATAGATCCTTATTTACATTGTGCACCTAAATAAATAAAGTAATGTAACCTCATTCATCAACCAGCTGCCCCAAAATGATGGCTTTAGAATTCCTGGCTGGATTACAGTGCCTGCCTTCCCACCACAACTTCAGAGCCTGTTGGCAGGGAACTAAACAGCTGCCAGTTACCTGAGCTGCTTCTGTGCACTGCACAGCACCAGAGATGTTGTACTGCTGTCCCAAGTGCTGAACAAAAGGACTAAATATAGCAGCAAAACTAACTCAGTCACACTCCAATGTCAACAATGGTTGTAAGGAAAACAATTACAAATGTTCAGCTACACATAACCAGCTAAATCCCTTTCCACAGTGGGATCATTTTCCTTGTTTGAGGAACGGTGAATTACAAACTGTCTCACCTGGAGTCACAGGGACTCTGTTTCTAAATTAAGTTTTCTCTCTGTGCTATGGAGCCATAACTATAATTTAGTTAGCTCAAATGTCAGAAAGAAAAACATCCCTCTGAAAGCCATTCACATGTTGTTTGCATGCTAAATGCAAAGTGCTTACTCCTTTGCCATCACAGAGGACTTTGCATGTACTGGAACTATTTACTCATGCTCTAAATCCTCTAATTAAGAAGAGCAAAGTCATGATAAAAATCATAATTCTTAGTATCAATAGAAAATTTCATACCTGCAGTATCATGCAAATGTTAATAAATTAACCTATGCAACTATTTAGAGAGAGAGAAAAAAGTACTATTGCCCCAAACCAAATGGCAGAAAGTGAAACCAGTGCAAAGAAACCAGTATCTGGGTAAGATAATATTGCTCATATTGTTAGTAGGAGTGCACTCCTACCTGTGTATTTCCAGATCACTGACATTCTAATGGCTCAGCATTTTTCCTTAAAATACTATCTTTGTCGAATTTTTTTTCAGCTAGTCCTCATAAATCTTCTTTAATAGCAATGACTGAAACAGAAAATTATAGTGTTATGACTGTTATTGCAAGGAACAAAAAACCCAAAGAGTGGCTGAAGGCTCTGGAACAGCAAAGAGTATGTTCAAAAATATGGAAATATTACATGGAAAAGAGATTAAATTAGTTAATTCATCAAAGAAAGTCAGTAGGGGAACTGCTCACAGTCTAAAGTACTAACATGAGGATGGTCTCTGACAGTAGACCCCTTATTCATACAGCCAAAAAAAGATAATAATATCCAAAAAAACTTGGAATCTGAAACTGAATTTGAATGCACACAGAATTTTCCCTTCCCCCAGAAGGAATTTTTATAGGCCTTTTTTCCCCCCTCTGAAATAACATAAAGGATTTTTAGACTGTTCTATCACTTGTTCTTGACCTAGTTAAAACCAACCCACTGCCACCAATAGTTTTTCTGCAGCCAGACATCACAGAGTTATTGCCACGCATTTTGACCTAATTCTCAAAGTGAAGTTAAAGTCCTGCTATTTTTTTTCCTATTGGGAACAACCCTGTACTTCAGATTCAAGTAGTAAACCTATACATGGGATCAGGTTTCCCAAAAACTTCCATTTTCCCCTAAATTTCTTTCCTAATTTTGTATATTGAACAAAATTCAAGCCAAATTAAAAAGTTTGAATGTTACAATGTTTGTACCCTTCATAATGTGAAGACTGATCACTTCTGGTTTTTCTCTGTCATTCAAGGTTTGGATCTTCAAAAGTCATGTGGTTAAAGTAGGAGAAAAAAAAAAAAAAAAAAAAAACACAAAAACACCTAAGATGCGGTAAAACCAACAGTTCATTATAGTACTGATAGTTCTTAAAAGCTATTGTAGAGAGAGGAAAAAAAAAAACCAGCACTGCATCATCAAGTATAAGATGTCTTCAAGCAGTTTGGTATTTAATAGGATTTCCTACAGAAAATACGTAGTACATAGCAACTTCTGAATATTTCAGATTGTTGGTCCTTAAATGATTCAGCTACAGTACCTGTGGACTACCGATGTGGGATATTCCCCCAGTTCAGGAAGGCTGCAAGTGCATTCAGACAGACAGCTAGTTAGATTCTTATTTAGCTGGTTAGATTTATTATTTATACCAAAGTATCAACAAAAGAGGTTAAATTTCTAAGGCCAAAGCAGCTGCCAAGGAGGTATTACCCTGTCTCTGTTGCAACTCACAGTCCTGTGCTATCAGGGGATTAGAAAACGCACAGTCTTTTGCAACAATGAAGACTTGAAAGAAAATTGCTGCAAAATACAGTCATGGTACCTGCTTGTTCTTGCTGTGATCATACAGGAAGTAGGAGGAAGCTGAAAATGGGCTGCTAAAGTGCTTGAGATTTCTGTAAGATTTCAGATTCTGGTGAAAAAGAATTTCTGGATAATCTGTAGTATGCAGATATTATTGACTAAAGCCTTGAAAGAATTAGTTTTAATGATTTAACCAAACTGCTAGTATTAAAAATAGCAAAATTTCACTTATATTTTCTTCTATTTTCAGATACACAATTAAAGTCGTGGCTTAGTTTGAAAGAAAGAAATTGTGAGTCAACGAAAGCTTTACTGAACGTTGCCTTTCTCTGGTCTTGAAGGATTTAACAGCATGAGGGCAGACTTCCCAGAAGTCAGTGTAAGTGCAATCGTAGCACAAAAATGGTGAAATGCTTTTATGTTTTCAGTTTGAACAAGCAGGTTGTCTACTGTGGAAAAAAATACTTGCTTTAAAGAACTTAAAAACAAAATTAAAGATGCTTGTTCTCCAGCTAGCCTGTGGTACATGGACCATTTGGAAAGCATTTCCCTCGTTCACTGGTTCTTTAGTGTTCTGATGCACTTTGAAACACTAGAAGACACGTGATTTCTGCATTTATGAAGCAAAGGGAAAGTTTTTCCTTACCACCAAGATTTTTAGGAGCACTGGGTTGTTAGACCTGTGTATTTTTCCACCTACGGAGGGAAGCAATGCATAAATGAAAAATGAGCTGAGCACACAGTGAACAGACGCATTCAGAAGGAAGGATCTGCTCTGTTCTGTCTGCACATCTTCCCACCACAACAGACCTGACTGAAAAGGCATCTGCCAGTGTTTACTCCCAACACACTTTCCTATTTGTTCTTCATAAATAGCAACACTTATGACAGCTCTGTAAACCCAAAAGGCTGTTTTAATACCACTCAGCAGCGCACTAACCCTCTGAAAGGAAACATCTTCCTCGTGGGATATCTACTTCTTCCTGAAAAAATCCCAGTGATAACAATATGTATTCGTTCATGGCACACTATTCTTTTGTATCTTCGACCTTAAAAATGGGAGGATCGATAGAAGGTGGAGCGTTTTTACCCTCCAAGATGTTTCTAAGCAGTAAATGATGACCCTTGCAACACCTCAGTAAAAAAGTAATGACTGTTCTTCCTTGTTACTTTGATAAGGACTGACAGGAGGGTAAGAACATTTTCAGGAGTGCCCAGATGTACAGGTTCTCAGTTTAAGGCAATGGAAGCTTAATTTTCAGATAGTCAACCAGACTGTTGTAAAAGCCATGGTATAGACAGGGGTGAAAAGGAATCAAACAATTATGGCAAGCTCAAAAGAAAAAAAAACTTGCAAAAATTAAAGCTTTGGAAAGGAATTATGACTTTTGATATAAATCTTGTTAAGAAATTTTCAGAACATGAATGGAGGTAATGAAGGACTGGGATGCTTCTAGTTGCCAGGACTTATTACTCCCTCTAATTGTGTAAAGGGATCAAGCCAAATATTGCAGCTTAAACAAAGTAAAAGCTGAATTTTCTATGGAAACTAAAAATCATATTACACTGAACAGAACTCTGCCATATGACTCTGCTGAGGTTTATGAGTCTTCCCCCAGTGGAGGTGACAGAGAAACAATTACTTGGTTGAAGACATGACAGTTTACCTATGGCAGCTTACCTGAGTTGTAAGTTTGACAAGTTGTCTTGTAAAATAATGTCATAGCACAGTTATTTGGCATTCCCATAGGTATTTGATCAGTTTTATCTTCTTGTGTAATAAAAGAAAAAGAAGAAACTTGAATGTAGGTTGTCCCATGGGCTTACTTTTGTTGAACAGGGTGGGAAGGAAAAGGGAGAGAGGAAGAAATCATATTCTGTAAAAAAATGAAAACCCACTCAATTCTATTTTAAGCATAACTTCTGTAAAAAGAATCATCTCAGCACCAATTCATAGTTAATATAAGTCTCATGATTCAAAACTAGATTGATAAGATAGACTGAAAGTACATAATTTAGTAAATTTTTACATAGCTATGTGCCTCTACCATGCAATTAGCTTTGAAGTAAAATTGGGGTTTTTATCACAAATCTTTCCACCTGGATAAGTGAACAGATGCATAAAGAACTTGCTTTTCTGACCAGCTTCAGCGGGGGAGCATCTGGACTTGAACTGTTGTCTCTAAAAGTGATTTTACCCATTTTTCTCCCAAGTGCAGAAGAAGATTCTCTAAAACCCCACTTCAAACAACTAAATCTAAAAATAGTCATTCTAGTCACAAAGAGACTATATTTTTCTTGCAGGAAAAACCTAGTAATAAAATCATAACAAGCCAAATACCACAGATTTCACTGTGGGAGCTTCACTTCATCACAGCAAAATACACAGTCACAACAACATGCAACGTGGTTGAAGCCTTACCAAATATAAACTCGGCTATCACAAATAGATATAAAGTTCAGTACAAAAATAACAGGGAAAATATTGCAGAGAAAGGAAGACTGAGAACACAGACTTTTTATATTCCCTCTTATATGTCCAAAATATTAAGTAGAATGAGGAAGAGATGCTTTACATTAAACCTCCAAAACCTTTTCATTAGCGAATAAGTTAAGAAAACTGTGTACCTCAGGAAACAGGGAGAGACAGACAGCAGGAACACACTCATTACTCGTGACATGTAGGTACAGCTCACCAAACCTCAAATGGAGAATAATGCAAAATGCAGAGAAAAACTTTTATACTTTGAAAATAGCAATATGTTGGAGTGCAGGCTGGAGTGCAGGGATGGGAGGGGTGCACATCATAAATTAACATGGGGTGGGTATTTTTATGAAGCTGAAATTTTAAAATTAATACCATGGATCTAGCACTGAAAATGCTGAGAGAAGTAGATTTTCTTTCACTACAAAACTGTTTTATTCTGCATCAAGCATTTTACTTTGTTTGAGTAGCCATTAAAAAATTATATTTACATTACAGACCCATAAACAAAAACAAAACAAATGCTGCTTAGAAAGATAACATCACTAATAATCCTCTTATTGAGACTGATCAAGATAAGGACTTTACAATAGATATGAACTGAAGATAAAATACAGGATTAAAAATAAAATATAGAACAAGATTTATTTTTAATTAATTCACATGCCACCCCCATTCAGTTGGTGTATGTGGGAGAGGTGCATTAAGCCTACAATGTTCTTACCCAGAAAAGAGTCAGACCTTAGAAAGTGTCTCTCTTAAGTAGGTAGGTAGGACAGTGTAACACTGCAAGTTCAGAGGACCTGCTCCATTTCAGACATTCACACTAAACTCCTCTCTTACACATAAGAACACACACACAACACCATCACTTACGGGTAATCCTTTAAAGCGGAGAAAACAAATACAGGTGACAATGCATTGGCATATTCACCTAATCCAGTTCAAAATAAATTGAAAAAAATCAGTGTAAGCTTGCACAGAACTTCCTAATGTTATTTTCTCGTACAGAGATTGAGTAGGAACAAAATGTAAGATAAAGCCTCAGAATCCCTGCATTAAAAAAACCTACAATTTACTTAAAACTTCAGATGCATAAATAAATGTTTTCAAGCCTAAAAAAGAATGCAAATTATAGCAAAGGTGCTATTCATTTACAGTATGGAAGGGTGAAGTGTGACTTGTTCTGGAAGTGTCCAGATGAAGACTCAGTTGTATCTTTTTATTTTGGGGGATTTCTTGTCCATGAACTTTTGCAGCCTACTTTCAATCTATGTAAACTTTTATCATTCACAGTGGTTGGATAATACATTAACAACTGTCTTTCCACAGTTTCACAAGAGCAAGTGGGACTATCTCAAATGAGATGGACTATCCCAAATCCTCAGTGAAGCCGTCGCTTCTATGGACCAGATGGACACCTGGCTCACAGTGGTCAGATCAGAGGCACAGGGTCTAGAGTTCACAGGATCTACCTCACTTTCTTGAATCCATATTGAAAGGATGGTTAAAGTCTTACTGAATTGATAAAGAACTGCCCCATAAACTAAGTGGCAACTGCATTACAGGTCTGATGAATGTGATCCACAGGGATATTCTCCAAGACATGGGGATGTCTTAGAAACCTAGATCCTAGTTTGGGTATAGCAGGTCAGGCACTGAGACAAATCCTAACATCTCTGCATCTGAGTCTGGCAGCATCACATTAAACAAAAAGCGTGTGGAGAGCCATGCTTTTGTAAAATTACAGATCAAAACTGAAAACATTTACCAAAGGAGAAACAGAGGCAAATGCATGAGGAATTGGGGGAGCCAGAGCAGAAACTGGCCCCAAGCCACTGTGAAGATTTCTCTCACTTCAAAGCGGAGGAGAGCAGTGGGCTGATGGAAGCACGATCTGTTGCTGGCAGCAGCATCTGTGCAGGCTGCTGTGGGTTACACTGCCCTGCCTGGCTACCACGTCTGAGTGCATGAATCAGAGCCTCTCTCTTAGGATTAAATAGTTTTAAGCAATAAATTCTGTTTTCTAATTTTCAAACAGCATGATCCCAGCACTTGGGCCAGAAAACATCAGTCACAGCATGGCCTTTGCTGCTGGTGCCGCAGCAGAAAGGGACAGTGGTGACACAAATAACATTGTGAGCAGCATCAGCAGTACAGATTTTTGGAATTGGTCAATTAATATCCACTCTTCTAAAGTATCAGTGGGCCTCAGATCTGTGATGTAAATGGAAAGGAGTCACTTAGAGATGTGGCACTAGACCTTTTACTGGAGTGAAACTTAGTGGATAGTAGCAATTAGATGCTACGAAAAAATTAGTAGGCTCTGGAGTAAAACCATGTTTCTCAAGCTTTTTTAACACAAATAAAACTATAGCAACTTGTTGTGGGAGAGAAAGAAGTCATCCACAGATTCCCTGTATACCATAATCACAAATATTTTTATGTTATAAAAGGACAAATATTGTACAAACTCCTGAAAGTGAATTAGTTTTAATTTTTTACAATTTTATATATTAAATATAATACTGAATATAATATTTTTGTCTCCCTTTATTTTGTTTTTCCATTTGTTTTGTGGGTTATGTTATGGACCACTGACTGAGAAACCCAGATGGATTTGGAGACTGCATGGCTCTCCTAGTCCGACAATACACAAATTGAATGCTCCTTAATAACCCACATGCTAATTTTGATGGCAAACTTGGGAGAAATTCAGGCCAGATTTTTCACCCAGTTTTGTATGCCAAACTTTTATTTTTGGAGGGTGGGGGAGTGTAGGGGATGTGTGTAAATTGGCATTTTACATTGAAAAGTGCCTCCCACAAATCCTAATATTAAATAAAAAAAATAAAAAAAAAAATTCATGGTCAAAAATATCCCCTGCACTTGTCAGTTCCTTCTACATCAGGAATTTGGTGTACAGTTTAAAAAAACAGATGTCTTGTGGGTTCTAGTGTTTAATATTGATAGATTTGCTGGTTGGCTAGAGGTTACCTTCTAGCAGATGTCATTTTCAATGCTTCATATTGCTGGATTTTTACCCTTTGGTAGCAAGGAAATATTTACTAGAGAAATCACAAGCTTTTCTTCAGTCACAGTGGCACTGTAGGGCCAGGATCCAGCAAATGATGGTTATGAAAAACATGATCAGGTCTGTCAGTCCACAGTCTGGGAGAGATGAGCTCCAAGTCACCCACCCACAAGCACAACTTCAACCCTTCCAAAGACATTTCAGCCTCAAGATGTGAAAATGCAGAGCTTGCAACAGACTGAAACTTCAGGCTGGCCAGAGAACAGTTTCTAGTTTTACAAGTAAATTACATAAATTTTCCCTCAAGTTTTGCTACTCAGTAATTCAGCTTGAAAAATAATGTTGTTATTGTCACATGGTATCTAAGAGACAATTTGGATCAGGAGCACATGCTTGTTTCCTCTAAAAATCATCATCATTTTTATGTTTGATTTTTATTTGCAGGTCTATTTGTGTCACACTGGAGAATGCTTTGCAAAAAGAAACTAACAACTAATATGACAAAGACCTATGTTTTTGGAGGTTTTTTGTGATCAAAAGCATTTCCATAGAATCATAGAATAATTCGGGTTGGAAGGGACCTTACAGATTATGTAATTCCAACTCTCCTGCCATAGGCAGAGACAAGAAGGACAACATTTCTGTGCATATGTATTGGGAAGTGGTACCTTATGCTACTGTTGGACTCCTTTGTTGTAGATTATTGTGTTGACATTAAACTACTTTGGCTAAATCTGTTCTCTTCCAGCCATCAGAAACTTCTGAGTTTCCAGGCAGATTTTTTTGCCTCATTTATTTAAAAGAAGGCATTTGGTTTTGTCAGCCGAAATGAACCAGAACACTCAGGAGTGGAGAGATGGCAAAACCCTGTTGTTAAAATTTACCATGTAATGGCAGCTTTGACTATGACAGGGTTTACTGACATTTCCCACAACACTCAGTGCTTACACAAGGCCAGAGATGTGCAAAGCCAGGAGGGGGAGTGGGGGTCCTTTTCTTTGTCTACAAGAACCTACAAAACAATTCCTTTTTCTGCTTGGAAAACTGGAAACCATCACCCAACCATGAGGCAGTAAGAGGCAGAACAGGCAACAGATTTCAGATGTAGCACATAGGGAAGAACGCACTTCATCTGGTCCCATCCTTTATGGGCCACATTTTACAGTTTGAGCCAGGTGATGAGTTCACCATCTGAAAGCTGGTTTTGCTCAAGAGTATGTTCCAGTTTTTGCTTCCCTTCTAAGTGTTTTTGAAGGCAAATCAAATGAGTCATAAGCTCATATCAAGGCAGGTATACATTTAAGGCTGAGTGGAGAGAAGAAATGATCACAAGAAAAGACAAGGACATAATGTAATCCTTGCTGATAACGTAAACAGAAAGTACTCTTGAGACAAATCAGTTGTTTTGACAATAGCCACCACCCAAAGAACTGTGTGCTTCACTGGTTTATTGCAAGATGAAGCCCAGCCATTTCACACAGATCTGATCCAGCAAGGTGACAGATCAGCTTTTGGCTATGTATTTAGCTATGAAGTTGGTGAATGTCTCTACTACATGCATGACTGTAATAGGCACACGAGAGTAAAAATAGCTGTCTTACATATATTCATATCTATTGTCTGGCTTTGAAACCCTGAAGGACAAATGTGACTTGTCATCTCCTTTTTCTGCCCCAAGTCAAATGGCTTTGAATCAGTAATGAATACCAGAATTAACCGCTCTGGATTAGCCCAAAGATATGAATAAACTCAAGATTTACAATGTTACAAGCCACAGCTTACAAAACAGATAGAGAAGACACAAGTAAATTGTGCTTTACAAGAACATAGCAAGTCTTACGGATTTTACTTAAGAGCAGTTCTATTGATTCTACAGAAAGAAAAAAAGGAGGATGCCCAAAGAGATGACTATGTAACTTACCAAAGCAATAAAACTTCCCATCTTCGGCATATTACTTAGACACAAAAATGTAAAATGACTTTAACTTGAAGTTACTGTATTTCAAGGAAATTTACCTGGAAAGAAGATTGTTTAAGAGGAATTCTTGAATTCCTCAAGTAAGTTTTTCACTAATGCCTAAATAGGTCACATGTTTCAGAGCAAGTTTTAGCTTCTATCTTTATTTATTTATCTTAATATCAGGAAGGTATTTAGCCTCTTGCAGCTAGCATTATGTAAACTTCATCGTACAGCTAACTGCAACACAAACCAGATATTTTCTCCAAGAGTGACTGATACAAGTTTCTCTTGTCTTGTTTTAAGAAATGCTGTCCTGTAATTGATCCACTTTGCACACAAAGTTGGGATATTTCAAGTACTCAGCTCCCTAACCTTCATGAACAAAGTGATGCAACAATGGAGTGCACAAGTTAAAAGGTGCACATGTTGGAAAAGGTGACGATCATGTCATGATACAAGCAGCAAAAAATAATATCATCCATACAGCTCAACAGCCCAGTGATAACAAGGTTATTTATTTATGGGCAGTTAATCCTGAGGCTTTTTACTACATTGTGACTATTAAATTCATCAGTAGGTTACCCTCAAGGTAGCGTTAATTAGAGAATCTACTTGCTTTCTGTCATGGGCAGACATAACCATTTATAACAAAACAAATTCATAAAAAATTTAACAAACTGGGCATTTATAGTAAAAGAAATTTCATTATAAGTAGGCATATTTATGCTCCACAACATAATACATACATTGTTAATTGTCATTACTTAATTCACACAGTTCACAAAAGCTATTGGAGTTACACTGGTAGGTTTTTTTCTTCTGCAAATAAATAGGAATTTTTTCCTCATTCAGATAAATTATTAATTCCTTAAAGAATTTTTTATGCAGTGGTACATTGCAATTTGTGACTGAATGTGCAAACACCACATAAAAGTGTTAAGCAATAGTGATGTGAGGGAAAAGTAATCCCTGAACTCTTCTTCAGAGGACTATTACTATGACTCTTTGGCATCCTATTTCAGAGCTATCACTAAACACAGTGTTAAACTGTTAATTTATTTTGAAAGGCATCATTTCATATTAGCTAGACCCAGCATAACTAGGAAATTACTTCAGAGTATACTTGCAATGGCACAAACAAAGCAGTTTCACAAGCAACAGTGTTAGTGAAAACTGGTTTCCTATGGGCTCATATGCTACAATTAGATTCTTCTGGGTCTAAGACAGAGCAAGACAGAAGTGATGCTTTCTTAAATTGGGTGTTCCTTCTCTTGGTAGTCTAGAAAATAATATAATGTGGACCCATGACTTACAAACTCTGCTTCTCTACCAATCCATCTACTTTATAGGATGGATTTGAAACTCTTGTCAAGTTTGGTGGAAATTTTTTGACAGGTCAGAAAGTAAAGGTGGAGTGGCCGTTCACTGCAGTAGAAAATGAACAACAGAACTACTTCCTGATGAAGTTTGCATTTATCAGTCACTTGAGCCCAAATTCTTCAAGGAAACAAGCCATTCATTGGCAATTAACATGCCTGCATAATAGCTGTGCTGTGGAAGTAATTATATTAGATACATCAAGGAAATAGCCGATTAGTACAGCAGTGAATCACTTCAACACCTGAGAGGCTATTTATGTTAATTTCGTGGCAGTGAGCTCCTCTCTCCCTTGCACCAGTGTCACAAGATCTGACCTTCTGCTGAAGCAGGATCAGGATTCCCCTCACTGGAGCCTCAGAAAATTCAGTTACCTGGGCAGGTGATTTTCAGAGGTGGATGTGCATCAGGCAGCTGCTATAGATGAAACAACTTCTTTTCTTTACCCCCACATTGAAAAAGTTATTTTCCTTAGGGACTAATATAAAAGTTAAGTTTTGATCCCTTGGTCTAAAGAGGTAGATAAGACATATTCTTGATCTTCAAAAACCTCTGGAAGTTTGCTGCAGATTTCTATAAATATTTTAACAAAGAAAAGATGTTTCTTGTCCTTTTCCTTTTTAACCTAAAGACTTGGTCAGAGGAAACACCTTATAGAGGCCTGTTTTATGTATATGTAGTATTTTTTGGTGTTAAAAATAAGGGCTTTTTCATTTAAGTCTACTTTTTAAGATTGCATTCTTGCAATCCTGTACATCAGATAAGCAAAGTGTCAGTCACCTCATCACAACCATATATACCATTAAATAAAAAAAAAAGAGCAAGCCATACATTTATATCAGTTAGTCTTAGTTTTGATACTGCTTCAGCCAAAACACCTTCTCAAAAATCAGATAAATTCATTCATAGCTATTTCTTGGTGCTTCAAACTGACTTCCACAAACAAAATGACCCAAAGATCCACAGACATACATTAATTTGCAAAAATGAATCATGCCTGCACAAAAAAAAAATACACTCAGTTGGAGGAATCAAGAATCTGAATGGGATTTTTCATGAAAATAAACATAGACAGTTCATGAGATGACAGAACAATTGGAAAAGAAGAATTCTGATGTGGCCTGCACAAGGTCACACAATTTTGCATTTAAAGCATAAAGAGCTGTGTGATTCCATTACAAAGGGGGCAAGTAGAGTGTGTTTTCTTTGCAATCCTTCATCAACATGGCACATTTCCTACTGCATGACAACAAACCGCTGTCACAGCTCCTAATTTATTGGTATGAATTCATATTGGAAAATTTCTCTTTGAATTCAAAGCCAGCAAATTTTAATATTTTCAGTGCTGCTTTTGAAAGAAAGGGAGAAGAAATGACATGACTTGTACAGAGGTTTCCCTCTCAAATTGACAGCAAATGCTGATATTAAAGGGCAATCTCATGCTGAGGTGCCCCAAACAGTCCAATTCTAAGTTTGCTGCAGTTCTGCAAGGAGAAGAAACCACTTTGATCAATTTTATTGATTTCTGAGCTCACAACATGTGTAAAATTCTGCCACAGTTTGGCATTTAGCCTTGCTATTATATTGCAATTTTAAGTGATTTTTTCATTGGTGCCAGTTATGGACTGTCAGTGTTCTGCAAGGAAAGTGGCTGTAGGAGGACAGTGACTTTGTCAGTCAAGTGCTCCCAGTTCACAAAGTTGCCTTTGGACACCCTCCACTCCCATTTTGCTATTCCTTTCATTTCAGATTTTACCATTATTTTGCCTGTCATAAGACAAGCCCAAACAGTTGAACAGAAAGGAAAATAAAGGCTCTTTTTGTTGGTAACATTTTCATGATCCATGCTTTATTACATATATTATCTAATTCAGATTCAAAGGTCATATCCCTCCATATGGTTTGAGGCAAAGACACCCTAAAGAAAATTTACACATTTTATCCTAAATATAGATGGCTTCATATCTTTCCCCAAAATAAATCAGATGTCTCCTTGATATTTGAAAATCTTTATGGAATAAATTTCTTCTTTTTGGTACTTTTCCTTAAAAGAAAAAGAATTTATTCAAAATCAGTTTTTATAATATTTTTAGCACTTCAAAGAAATTACAGAATGTGAATCTTCAAGAGTGGATATACCCCCAGCAATAGATTAAAAAAAAAAAATAAATTGAGAAAATGCTAAAGTTACTTGTATTTTTCAGGGGTTTCAAAAGGAAATAACTACAGAGAACCCCATGGATACTTGTCTCACAAGACACTACTTAGTAACTAAATGAAATTCCCTTAAAGGCTTTGTATCCCATACTTCTGAAAAATCAGTCACTCAGCAGTTTCACTTCTACAGTGCAAATCTGCTGTGACCGGACGCGTCTGGCACACAGCAATTGAATCTGTTTGCTGACAGTCCCACAGGTAACTTCGGGGAGATGGGCAGAGATTTAAACTGGGGGAGCACAAAGGACTGAGATCATAAAGACCTGCGTTTGCTGAGCAGCTAAGCTGGTGATTAACACTGTGCTGGAGAGTCTCTCAAATCTTCAATTGTCAGACACAACTGCCAAAATCCCAACCTGATCAGAGGCAACTGTGATTTATTATTGACTGCAACAAAAGGACCCGGCTTCTCCCAAAGACTTGCTGCTTCTTCCCTGCCGCGCACCAATTTGAAACCTCGGGCAGAAGGAAAGCACGTCAGCACTAACCACAGAGGTCTGTGATATGCACTGAGAATTACTATTTCAATTGCTGTCTATTAGTATTTTAACTGTTTCAAACATCAGCCCTACATCCACAAGCTTAACTAAAAAAAAAACAAAGAATTTAGTTTCCCTGAACCAATTCTATCTAGTCCTGAAAGTAACAGAACTCCTGCTGTAATTTAAACAAATACTGATTTTCTATGCCTTGAGTAGATCACAATAATCCAGAAATGAATGTTAAAGAACATATTAAGAGGCACAGAAAAAAAGAAAGAAAAAAACGCTGCAAATTATAGTCTTTGTTACTCCTCATTTACTTTGATACACTTGGTTGTTTTTATTTCAGCGGAATGATTCCAAACAATAAAGCAAAGACACCAAAGTTGTGACTTGCTGCTAAACGTTTTAAGAGTGTCAGAAATCTGATCAGGCCAAAAAGAATGGCTTTTCTCTACAGAGTGACCACTGATAGAATTACTGTATGCCAGAGCAGTGACATCTTTGAATGGTTCTTTATCACTGAGATATCATTGGAACCATCATCCCTGAAAATGTTCAAAAAAACATGCAGATGTGGTGCTCAGGGATATGGATTAGTGATGGATCTGGCAGTGTTAAGTTAAGAGTTGGACTTGATGACCTCAGAGGTCTTTTCCTACCTTAACTAAACTGTGAAGGAACATGTAAGTTCAGACTCTTTTCTGGGGCAATTTGCTTTATATTTTTATGTTATTTTACCCAACCATAAGAATAAGAAAAGCCACTGTACCCATTTCTAGAGGTACAGTTATGCAAGGCAGGAAAACCCTTGCACACTTCCACATTCCAGGGATGCTGTGGGTCAGTTTTACAGACCTCTGATCCTTAATGCAATAATGTCATAAGCAGTGAAAGGTGGCTTGTGCATTTAGTAACACAACAGAACTGCTGAGACACAGCAAGACTGAAAATATTCTGTACTGTACACTTTCCAAATGGGAAAAAAAACGTACCTGTAACATCAACCTGGGAAAGGCTTGAAAACACAACCACTGAAACAACAGTTATGCAGTAAAGTGGATTTTTATCCATGCTTCCACTCACTTGTCAAATAACTCTATTAATATCCCTACTTCCCTGCTGTTCACAGCAGCTTGTATTTCAAGAAAAGACAAAAAACATGCGTAAACTTCATTTGACTTTAGTACCGCTCTGAGAAACACTAATAAATTATATTTAAACAACAAAGAAAATAATAAAAAACAAGATTTGCCAAATCTGCAAGAACAATATTAAAATGGAAGTTTTTACATGGAAATTGAGGTCATATATGCAGCATCTCAGTCTTAACAAAAGTGACAAAGAAGCTGGCCCTTTGATCAAAAACAATTCTCCTTTGATTCAGACCTTCTATTCCTTCACTGTGAATGGTATTACATTACACTTCAAAGGCATTTGAATTCAATATTGGTATTAAATAAAAAAATAATAAAAACCCCACAACAAGACACTGTGTTGATTTATCATCATTAATTAGATTATTAATAGTAAAAGGAAATAAAAAACAAGCCAACAACACTAAGAGAGAATTAGGGAAAAACAAAACTAGGAAGGTATTTGGGAAAGCTCATCACTGTCATCACTACTAGAATGAAAGACTTCCTCCCTCACACAAACCACATTTCAACTCATGAGACCTGGCAAGTGTAATATAACATTATGTCAAGGATTAATTTATTATGCTAATTTTAGGATTTGAATCAAATAATCCTAGGTTTCCATTCCACCCATGTAATATGATAGACACCAGGATGGCCTTTTACCATTTGGTGAGCAGCTCAATTAAACAAAAGCAAGATGTACCTCACTGTGGGTTCTACAGGCACCAAACAAGATTTTTTTGAATTGACAACACTTTATACACATACTCTCCCTATTTTAATTCTTCAAAGTATAAAAGGATGAGTATTCTTACAAAGATCTTCCTTCTTAGTAGGAAGAATCAAATAACTAGCTATGAATTCATCTGACAGATATTACAAGAAAAAAACCTATTTTCTTCAATGATTTCTTTACATTTTTTAAAATTAAGAGTGACCTCCTCTTTGAGACTCACTGTTCTAAGTATCTGTGACCAGATGGATGTGTACTGAAAAACTGTGCTCTAAAGCTACACAGAAAGAGATTTGCAGTGGTAGGGTTTATCTTTACAGAAAGCAGCAAATCTAGTCCCTGAAAACTGTTCACTTTTGCGTTATTGTAGAATAGAAATAAACTACTTCTGAATAAAATGCTGAACTACTTGCAATTATTATTTGTTTTGACTACATGCTAAACTCAATTACACAAAAGAAGTACAGGACATTTGATACCTCCATGAATAAAACTACCTCACATTCTGAAGGATTTAGCACTTTTGAAACTAATAATTAAACAAGGACATACTATGGAGTAACTCATATTAAAGACAATGACCTAATAAGACAATTGTCACTGCAAAGAAGATGTTTAGTGTGGCCTTCAGATTTACCTTCAATATTTGACAAACAATTGATTTATAGAACTGGAAATAGATTCACCTACCATAACAATTGTTCCACACAAAGATCTATAAAACAAACACTAAAATGTAAGCTGGCAGCTGTCATTCAGATATGGATTTGGAAGATATGTCACTTGACATATTTCAGTTTCAGATATCTCTGGCTATTGAGAGAGTCAGTGAGGTCACTCACTGGTTAAATAATAGCTGTCATACAAAAATCTTAGGAAAACAAGTTTTCATGTGATTTTAACAGTGAACATTGTATCTTGCCTTTAAAAAAACATATAGAATTAAGACGAGAATCCTTTATTTTGCTAGGATTGATAAATTAAAAGATTATGCTTTTTGTTTATTCTCCTTCATAAAGACTATCAGATTCAATCATCTCTAATCCTTCCTTAGCAAGCACGGGATTTTAATGTTACAAATCTTTATTAACAAAACAAAAAAAATTTTTTACATGTTTACTGAAACAAACGATGAGAGAGAGATGTTTGATGGCTCCAGGCAAAGGGACCTCCAACAGTATCCCACTGAGCCTTGTAATTGATTTTTATACAGGTTTGCCTTAGTTTGCTGCAGACACCAACTGCCTGAGAGACATGACACGAGGGGAGAGCAAGAAGCCTCAGCTCTGAGAGCTCAGACATGTCATGTCTGCAGGAAATGCCTCTGTAGCTCATATGAGGGTGTTTGCGGAGTGACAGGGAAGAGCAAACGGGAAGGGGAATACAATGTTTTCCCTCCAGCATAACCATTTCTTCTGTACTAACAATACAGATCCTGATCTCAGAGCCTTTGTCATGCCTGGGGAAGAAAAAGGAGAGGAAAAAATATTTGCAGAAAATAGTCAATAAGTTCTGAAGTCAAATCTGAGTATTTATGTTATACCCAGCACTGGAAGCCAAGTGCATTTCAAATCAGAGAACTTGAATCATCACAAACATTTAGGGTTAAATCCATATATTTCAAGTCAATGGTTGACAATGAATTTCTCTTCTAGTGCTAAATCAGGTCTTATGGCACTGTGGCACTCAGGCAGAGAATTGGAATATTAATCAAAATATTTTGCAGTCTGCTTCTCATTAAAATTTCTGTGGGTTTTTGTACAGCTGTATTGGATTTACTATTCCAAGAGAGCAGCAGAAGATCCCTCAAAGACTTACAAATCATAGTGCTCGATGTCACTGGGAGGTAGAAGGAAGTGAAAATATTAAGAACATAATCTGAAATTTTCCTATATAGAGCATATAAAATTTATCATGTTCTAGTTACTAAGAATCAATAAAGGTTTCTGCAAGGATAATACTATTTCCTTTCTGCCAAATTAGAATTTCTAAACCTGATAAGCCTATGAATGTGCATCCTTAACAGGTTTTTTTTTTTAATTATTTTTTTCCTTTCCCCTGCAAGAAGACTATGAGAAAAATAAACTCATGGGATAAATAGTTTAAAATACTGTAATTAGGCTGAAAAAGTACATATCTTATTTTTTACAATATTTGGCACAAAGAGTTTTCATAATTTCTCCAGCCCTTTTCAGTGCAACAAGGATACTTAATTTAAAGACAAAAATATGATAAAGACTGTAGAAGTAATCAAAATAGTAAGATGAAGATGATAGACAACCATACATTATCTACTCTCCAAAAATCTCAAATGCTGGTGAACAAGAAATCATGTTCTCAAAATAGAGGAACATTATAAGCACCAAATTGGATATTTCTAAATACTTTGAAAATTGTACAGATTAAAAACCCCAGCATATCAAGTTATTATTTCCAACAGTTTAAAGTGAACATTTCTGTTTAATACTTGATTATATAGAAAACACATCTGTTCATGAAATTAGGATGTAATTTCAGGCTTTATTTCAGAGAATATTTAATTATGACAATTTAGGATTTCTGGTTTTACCTTTGAAAATATATAGTTTATACAGCAGGGTAAATATTTTTATAATTAGGGTTTGTTTCACTATATAAACTTTGTAATTTTTGTTTAGTTTACATCTCTGGTTTTATTAATACACAGATGGAATAAAACATTCTTTATTAGTAGCTTTAAAAGCACTTAAAATTGTACAAAAAGAGATGAAATCACAGACACCAATGAGTAAAATTTCTTTTAAAGCACTAAAAAGGTAATTTCCAGAGTTCAACAGGAAAAACAGCAACTTTTTGAAATTCTTTCAAGCACTCCCACAGTTACTAGCATTTTCATGAAATTAACCTGTAGAAGATTCTTCTAGTAAAATTAGAATGTTTTTTTTTTTCTGCAGCAGCAAAGTCTATTAGGGATATTGATAAAATGAAAGACGCTCCTGAACTACTATTCAGCAGTGCTAGCTAATAGCTTTACATGTCTGATGATTAGTAACAATGAAGTATCCATGGGCATTTAAAATTCAGCTTGTGCTCACAATTCCACGTCAATTTATTTAATTTCATTCATTAAATAGGTGAAGCATAGGTAGATAGGTTTAAATTATACTGTAAAGACCACATGAAATTAACATAATTATTAGCATGATGTAAATATCTGAAACAAAAGTATGGAAAATACACTGCTTATAATAGCAATAACTTTCATAAAGTAGAGGGTTTCATCCAGACTCCTGCCTAACAGAACACAGGACATTCATTTTTCCTCTCATCCATTCTAAAGGATAAGCATCAGAAGGTTACAAGCCTACTTTCCTGCTGTCTGGATTCCAAGGACATTAGGTACACACATAAAAGGTAAATAAAATCTCTGTGAGTACTTATCTACCTAAATAGTCCTGTCAAAATCCATGAGTCTCTTCCAAGGTAGCACTTCTGCAAATTGCCACTGAACCAACTCTGTATCACTGACAGTATCCGCAATGTTTCAGCCTTAGGATTATTCTAGAATTATGTCTTTTTTAAACAAGAAAACAGAGTTTCCTTTCCTTCTTTCAGACCTTCCTACCTTCCTCTTACAGAACCGGGACTGAAAGTGCACAGCCACCAGGACAGCCCCTGGAGAGGCTGTGTGCTGGCTCCTTTATTCCAGGACAGACTTCAGAAATCCTTATTAGTTCTGGATTTGTCTTGCCACACACACAGAGATCACCTGAACAGAGCTATTCTGTGAGAGGTATATTTCCCTTTCTTCAAACTATAAGGCCCTTTTACCTTCCTGTATAGGCAAACCACAATAGTTCTTTGTTGCTGCCTCTTCTCCTCACAGAAAGGAGGCAAAACTGCCATCAACCATTTCATGGTACTACACATGAACTCTGTCTCTCACACAGACTGACTTACACTGCAGTTTTCTTCATATATGTGCTAAGATACACATGAAAGCCTTGGGGGTTGTTTTGTTTCGTTTTTCTTGGTCAATCAAGTTGTCCAGCACTGGGCTTTGCAGGGGTGCATCTGCCTCCTTTAGCCACCATTTGACAAATTTCAGTACAAACATTCAAACCACAGAACAGAGCACAAATTATTCTCCATCCACAAAGCTTTTATTCAGAGTTCAGTCACCAGTTAAGTTCTGGTCATCAAACTTCTTTCAGCTTCCCCAAATTCCTTAATGTAAACCCCTGTACATGGTGTCCACATAACCTGCAGGGACCACTGGTGATTCCTGATCTGCCAGTTCCAAACACACAACAGTGTCCTTGATTTTCACCTTTCTCTTTCCTGTTTAGGTTCAGGAGGGGAATCTCTGTGGAGAAGGAAACAAAAGACTTGTTCCCAGCTCCTTTGTTGTCTCAGGGAAGTGACCACAGAAAAGTAATTCTACTTCATGCTTTAATTGCATTGTAATGAAAACCAAAGCTCATTCTAAAGGGTAGAACTGAAGTTTCGTGAAACCACCTATAACTTCAACACTCAGCTTTTTAATACATTTGTTGCATTTCTAAAACCAGCACTCAGCCCATTTATGGCAAACTACTGAAATACCTAAAAATCTTTGGACCTACTTTATTTGCCATATATCCTGACAGAATGTTAATCCTTGGATTTTATGTAACCAGATGAAACAAATGCAGCTGGTGTAGACTATTTCAAAACTATTTGAAATAATATTTCTGAAATTGAAGGGGAGAAGCATAACTTATGGACCATTTATAGAAATGTGATTTTAGCTAAAACAGATGCAGCAAACCTCAGTGGGTAAAGGTAATAATAACAATGCAATATCCTTGCCAACAGCCAAATGTTGCTTAGAGAATTCTTTTCTAAAGAAAAAAATCTTTTTGAGTTGAAAGGATGTCTTAATACTTGAGAAGAAAGTGACAGAACCAATTTCAGTAATTATTGACTTCTTACAATATAGAATAATGTGTAAATCAGGTGGGGGGTATTTATTTATTTTAATTTAGGCAACACAGACATTTAAAGGTAGAAACAAACAGAATATTGCTATAGATTCTTTCAAAACACCATAGGAAAGCAAGGTCCAGAAAGAGGCAGATACATCAAACTGTGTCTATGGAACAGCTCAGGCTATTTAAGCCTCACCTAGCAAGATCAGTAAATTTGCTTTTGGTCATAAATAATTATTCATTGACTTTTTCATGCCATTTTCCTTAAGACTAGTGGGGAAACTAAACGTTTCTGCTCATCCCCTCTTCCACAAGCAGAAAAAAATGAGGAAATCTAAGTGTGACTTTTTAAATTTTAGTTTTCTCAGGCAAGAGCATTTATCTTTCCCCCTCAGGGTAGAATAGGAAGCACATGTGTACTAGAGTAAATGACTCATGATGGCAAGGGAGTAACAAAATCACCCATTTCCATTCCAATGGCTGCTTCAGCCCTTTTCTTTATCACAAGAGGAACAGGGCAAAAGAGGGAAGACATGGAAGAGCCACCTCTGAAACTGCCCCATCATTCTGCAATGATTTCTCCCAAAAGAGATGAATTGAAGGAAAGCAAAGGCAGTATCAGAGATATCTCTCTTTCCTTCACATACAACTGGTTGGATTCTCCCCAATTTTATCAATGCCAGCGGTTGTACTTTTAATAATCAAGTGAAAAGACACAGATTAAAGCTCCTCTTTTCCAGTTTACTGAAAACAAGGCATGAAATGAGAACATTTCACAGTTTTTGCATTGCAGAGTTTTTGTTAGAGTTCAGCAGGAGGCAACAAGCAAAGACATAACTTTGATTTATGTGCACTGGTGACTTTCCCACCACAGTAGTAGAAACAGCAGGAGCTGAAATTTAAGACAGGCAACTAAGGGTAGAGCCTCACGTGGGGAAAGGAGAGGGGGAAAATAAGAACAAAGGAAAGCAAGACAACTTACTGTAGCAACATTAGGGGAAAGTTGGGTAATTTGCTTTGTCAGTGACCAAGCTATGAGAAAGTCACACTCAGTAGAAGACCTTTTAGTTCTTAGGATATTAAATTACTTTAATAACAGCAGACATTTAGTTTACTTTAAATCCTTCTGTTAAGCTCCTAAGGAAAAAAAATTCAATAAGAGAAAACAATGATATTGATTTTTTTTTTCTGTCTTTACAGCTAGTGGCTCTAAATATAACCTGTAAATATTTGTTGGGGTTTTTGTGGTATGTCTTTATTTTCAAATACGAACTAAAAGGCTTTAGCCTCAGTATATAGATACTTGAAATGTCTAAATAATATAGTATGAATGAATCTCATTTTCAGGTCTGTGCCCTGAGGATTCATACTGGAAGACCAGAAAATTTCATTACTGAGACACTGCCAGATAATATGGCAATGAGCCTACTACACTGGCTTTTGATACTAGACGACGGTTGAAGATGCGCTGAGAAGTACAACAGAAAACTCAACCTTGTTCTCCCTTTTTAAAGACAGGAAGGCTTTTTAGGGCAAAGAAAAATACAACAACTTGTTTGCTTTTTTGGGGTTTTTTTGATGTTTTCNTGGTTTTTTTTTTTTTTTTTTTTTTGAGTCCTGAGCACATGTTATCATTCCAAATGAAAAAGAGAGCAAAAGAAAACAAGCCTTGGAAAAGCTATCCTTCTGCCAAACCATGGAATTCTTCCCATCACTCAAGAGGGTAACTCTTCTAGGAAATAGCAAACTCAACTATATGTCACTCCTAGGACTGAGGAATCAAATTCAAAGTCATGCCTCCTGAATCCAAGGGAAGGAGGCAAATTACAATCTATTAAACTAGATTATTCAGCAGATAAAAGAGCTAATACAAATTGTTCTTGCACACACAACCAATTGTTACTACCTGTATCAGCCTTCAAAACACAATTCAAAAACCACTAAATAATCTGATAATCTTCATATAGATAAATTGTTGCTTACCTTAGCAATGCACAAACACCCCACTATCTCTGTTTTAAACCAGGAATTAGCTTCTCAACCACATATTGCAAAGAAGTTACCAAGGCTGAGAACTCAGTTTCTAAGCAAGCAGCAGCAGTTGCAGATTACACAACTCTGTTACAGACAGGCTTATTTGCAGAACTACAAACAGTATCAGGAGGAATTTCTTGACTCTCCATTTAGGTTCAACACTATTGGACTCTGGATGTCAACATGCCCCTGAAAATGGAGGATGGTAAAATATGGACATCCACGGCCTGAGAGCAGAGTGCAGGAGAAAAGTAAACAGTCACACAGCACTGGAAGAGCAGGAGAAGAAACAGGACAATGAATTGCTGCTCTCAGTTCCCTGTTGTCCATCTTGCAGCTCTGCATTCTGACCCTAATTTTCAATTGCCATGCTACAAAAATTCCACAGCTGTCCACAGGATACTCACTACATGCAGCCTTAAGTGAAGAACAGTGGTACAAGGACTACAGAATGTTCCCAAAAGGTCACTCTCAAAACAGACACAGAGCTAAAAGACAACACAGACCTTCTGCGACCCCAGGTGACACCTCAATTACAGGACTATCTTTTCCTGTGACTACAACAGTCTTCTTTTCAAGGATTATACTATTTGGCATAATTGCCTGCTTTTTACAGTGAAATTAAATGGCAATAGTCATAGATACTTTAACAAAATTACTCAACCATTTTAACCACCTACCACAATTTTGCTGCAAGTGTCAAAGGTGCATTTTAACATAAAACCCTGTAATAAACATGGGATTAATTTTCATTACTTTGACTTAGGATGCCTATCAAAATGAATCTTTTACATTTATGGAAAGCACCTATATCATTAACTGTGACATTGTGGCTTTTTGACCTTCCACATATGCTTGTACACAACTCATCTCCCTGACTCTGCTCATTCCGGTCACAAAAGATATGGTCAGCATTCAAACTAAAAACCTGCACTTTTATTTCCTGCAGGGATTAATAAACCTTACACAACACTGATAGAGATGATAAACTGAGGATTTTATGTATTTCTTGTGTCAGCCATATCGTTTGACAGCAAGCAGCTAAAAACAACACTTGGGACTGCAGAGTAAGGCTTGCCTTTAATTTTGGATTTCACCTCTGAAAGTGGAAGTATTTAATGCAAACTTATTCTTCAATCAACAGCCCCCTGGAATGGTCAGGCCCTCTGCTGAACATGACCAGAGTTCAAGTCTACAGAGAACCATGCAGGCCAGCAGGTACCTGTGGCTGTCCTCCCTCGCTAAGTACCTACCCATAAACTCTACAGTGGATGATTCCCAGCCCTCTGGTCTGAGCAGGGCCTTTGAACTTTTAGTGTACTATCCAAATTGGCCAGGGAGGCAATCTTTTAGTTTCTGTAGCTACCAATAAACAAAATAATTCACATTTAAAGGGTGCAGCTCAATCATGACAGCCTACAATTGAACTCCCCATTTTTTATTAAAGGCACAGCTAGAAGGGTTTTCACACTCCAGGTTTAGAACAGTCAACAAAGAGAAAATGATCCTGCAACATGAATTTTTTTCTCATGACTTCCTAAGTCTCCCCTTCCTTCCTCCCTTCATCATTCTTTCACCTCACCACTATTTTTCATATCCTTAATTTTAAGCATCTACCACTTTTCCACAACTCTTGCCCACTGTAAGTCCTGTGTATATGCCTCTTTCTGAAAAGATTATTTTGATCCAAACCACATTAAAGACCATGTGAGCAGTGAGAGGCATCACAATGGGATAAGGCCACATAATATTTATGAACATAGGACTCAGCATGTGAAATACCATTAAAATTATGGAAAGTTGACATGCAAATACAGAAAAACTCACATATACCTTACACACAGAAACTGTATTATCTACCAAGAAGAAACCTAAAATCTAAATCTAAAATCTAAACCAGTATTTAAAAACCTTTTAAGCTATTTGATTTTGCATAATATGAGGAAACAGTAATAGTGAAGACAGGTAAGTTCTGAAATATGTTTTCTAACAAAATAGTGGGATCCAGTTCATATATACAGAGAAACAAACAAATATTCAGACCTTGTACACAAAAGCTGCATCCATTTATCTAAAACTGCTTCTGCTCAGAACAGCTCTTCCCAAATCAAGACCAAACTACCTCTATTTTTATTCATGCCTGAGGCCAGCTTAGAGGAAGGAAGAAAGCTAAGTGTCAGCTTTAGTCTCCTAAAGCCACTAATGAATAATCTTGGACCAGACCTCTCACATCTGAAGTGCAACGATACAGTAACAATATAGACAGATCTTCTCTTCATAAAAAACACCAGACCAGGAGACCTATTCATCAGAACAAAACCGGACCATTTGGATATCTCAGTTTTTCTGTGGCCTATATAAATCTGAGAGAGAGATTTCAGTTGAAAGGGATCCTCACATTCCCTTCCAAGAAAGAGCCAGCCAATTGGAAGTAAAGGATAAGTACAAATTGCAAACCTCATCATCTGCTACTCAGTACTTGCATTACACGCATTTTTCTAAAAGGATGATTATAAAACATAATATTTCAGTCATCAGTTCTCATGTGTGACTTTTTTTCCCAAAGTTCTTGAAAAAGTCTATGTGATGTCAAACCACTTTTATCAGTTCATAATAATAATCACCATCATCATTCACGACACTGTCATACATGAGATATACAAACCCAAAACACTGTAATACTGAACAATGTTCATAGACTGTTTCATTATTCTGCTCTACTTGAATTTCACTGTTTCACAAAACTCCGTGCTTGGAGACTAAACTTTAATGTATTTTAATTACATGATGTTCTGCTCTGTTGAGCAGTTACATGAGAAAGTGAAAAAAATGAGGAATCTTCCTATGAGAAGAATATATCCAGACTGGGTTTCATAACCTGTTTAAAATGTAGGCTATGTAAAATTCTGTACAGGAACCTTTTTGCACAACATGATTCATAAACATGAATAATGTTCAGCAATAATCCCAGTGTTATTTTTGCTCCTCTGCATACACTAAGTAGTTTATTGTTAATATTGCTTTGCCCCTGACAAAAAATAAAAAAAGTGTTTTGTCATTTTCTTCCTACATTTTTGTGTATGTTAAGTCAGATTCCTTGTATAATGTCATAACATTGAGACAACTTTAAAAATTGTCACAGACAATCTGAGGGTGTTTATCCTAGAGAAAAGGAGGATCACTCTCTACAACTACCTGAAAGGAGGTTGTAGCCAGGTGGGAGTCAATTCTTCCAAGTAACAAGTGAGAGGACTGGAGGAAGAGGCCTTAAATTGCCCCAGGGGAGGTTTAGATTGGATATTGGTAAAAATTTCTTCACAGAAAGGATGGTCAAGCACAGGAACAGGCTGTCCAGGGAAGTCATTCAGTCACCCTGGAGTTACTTTAAATGTTTTCAATAAAATATTTCAACAATTCAAAAACCTGCTATCCACAAGTACTGCCAGTTGCAGTTACATTAATGAGTATTAGTGAGGTAATTTTAGTTTACATTCAAGAACAGTCAGACTGATAGATCAACAGTACCTACACACAGACATATGATATCTAGAAAAA
>VXBX01003991.1:789619-809141 GCA_013400415.1 Scytalopus superciliaris | reverse complement strand
AAAAAAAAAAAGGAAAGATTAACCAGCTCTGATCTTGGTTTTGTCAAAAGTAAGGTTATCTTGCAGTTTCTGAAAGAGATTAGACAAGTATACACCAATTTCAGGACTGTTATCTGTCATACCCTGAAGTACAGTCAGCACAGAACAATACATAGAACACCATAAAATTTGGTTTATTATATAATTATATTTCCTTCAGTCCTGAAAACATCAGCTTAGACAAGCAGAAAGAATGGATATCACAGCAAAGATTTAAGATATAGATGCATATTGACATCAAATAAAAAGTTTTCATAATTTACAAAGAGTTGCTTTTTTTTTTTTTTTTAATGGTTGAGCAAATAGACCTTAACTTTGATAGACACAAACTATCATCACTGTTTTGGCAATACACAAAAAGCAGCAGAATTATATAGAACTTTGCTATGACTCACAATCACTTCCATTTGCAAACATGGATCACGAGTGCTGCTATGATAACCTTCCAGTAACATTTACATAAAGAGCTTCTCTTAAATTTCTGTCTCCAGGTCCAAGAATTCTAGCCCTTGTCTCCCACTTCCCAGAAATGTGCCTTTAGCAGTAAGGTATGTTCCCTTTGAAGGACATCCTGTACCATTCCTGATGCCAGCAAGTCAGAAGTCCCGAAAGAAAGCAAAAGAGAACAAGATTCTGAAGTATATGAATACAGAGGATCTCAGTAAACAGAAACTAAGATTATTCCATAGAAGCAGAGCATCCTAAATTCTTTAGCCACAGAATCACACTCCTTCATCATATCAAGTTGTCCTTCATGCCAAGCTGCAACCTTAAGCTTGATACCTGTCCCAAAAATTTGGTTTAGGATAGAGTTTCCAACATTACTTGAGGCAAGTATAGGAAAAGAGTAACTGCATCATTTCTACAAGTATCTTGTTCAAGACAAAGCAGAGGGAAGTTAAAAACTAATCACCTTTAAAATCTATTAAAGAAAAATAAATTATGAAATCAATTTGGCGTCAGGAATTTATTAATAAGATGCGCAATCAGTTCATATCCTTGAGAAATGTATTTTCATGCCTGGTCCCACTCAAGATGAAGTAATTTAAATTTGCCAGCATAAAAGATGTATTTTCCTTAGTTCTGTTATCTCCCCCATCTTGCACTGCCCTGTGCTCTTGCCACATATTTCACTGCTGTGAACAGCCTGCTATTTAGTCTAATTTCTCCAACTTCTGAACTTAGTAATTTAAACCACATATGAGAGCAAAATAGAAGCAGAAAGCATAAGCAGAGTCTCGTTTGGATCAGATTAATATTAGTCTTTCAGTTTACCTGAGAGCCAATGGCTGCATCACACTGGTAGCCTCGGTGTTGATTACTCTGAGTCTCTCACATTTTGCTTTCCTCAATGGTGCCAAAAACACACCAGCTGCTCATGGCAGCAATTCAGTCAAAGACCAAATTCTTAGTTCTTTGGGCATCAAAGGCAATGGAAGCACTGAACTTTGTGAGCTGCATTTACCAGCACTTTAAATGCCAGGTAGGGTAAATGTTCTCTGTCTCTTCTGCTATCCATCTCCATTCTTTGTTGGAAATGGAGTACTGAATACGTTTTTATCCAAGACCCTCATTCAGCAAGGGCACTGCTGCTCTTGATGCTAACAGTGTGACTTGCTCCTGAATTCTTCCAACCAAGAAAAAAAAAAAAAGAAAAAAAAGAACAAAACCCCACCACTGAATCACACTCCCTTTTTCTTTGTTTCTGATCAAGTTCATACTATCTTTTGATTGTAGTCTCCTGTGGGTACTTACTTCTGTAGAGTACAGCACTCTTTTTCTTCTACCAAAAAATGTATTTTGTAGTATTTAGAGAGAGCCTTGTCCTCAGTATCAGGGGGAAAAGAGAAGTTTTTATTTCATCTTTGTAGGATTGCCATTAAAAAAAATGAAATAAAAAAAGCGCCAAAAACCATGACTGGAGAAAACCTGAAAAATACAAAAGAAATGAGAGCTACCTCATCATAGATATTTCACTGACCTTAGTGTACTTTTTACTATCATTTTACTGGCAGCTACAGTTCCAGACAATTCGCCACATTTTCCTTGGCAACTTTCTTAGCCTTATTCAGTGGAGCTTAAAAACTTTGACTTATTAATAAATAAATAACTGCTAAAGGAAATACAGTATCTCCTTCCTGTAAACTCTTTTTATTAGGCACAGAACCATTTATTTATGTACTACAACTAGGAAACTAACTAGTAATAATGATGTCTTCAGATTTGCAGCTTGAGTGTGCTGTTGTGTGTATGCCAGTTAAGCATAATTCTTTCAGTTTTGAAGACTTAAATTACTCAAAAATATTTTTAAACTAGATTTAAAATTTCATAGCAATGTCTATACTGGCACTTACAGGCTTAAGAATCCTCTGTTTTTGCTCCTGTAACTTTCAAATAAGGATAGAAGAATTTTCAAAGCAACAATCATGAGTTTTTTACTTTTGTGTTAAGCTTTTATATAGTAAGTCACTGTATTGGAATATATTTAAAACAACATATAAAAATATGTTGGGGCATCTTTTCAAATCACACATTTTAAGGAATAAATAAATAAATAGCATTACTATTCTACATATAAAGTAGATCTCTTTAAAAACTGTGCTTTTTAAAGTTAAGGTTTCATAAACAAAATGCTGAGATAAGACAGGATTCAGTGGGGTTTTCTGCCTCTTGAGAAAAAGAGATTTCCAAGCTGTTGACAGAGAATTCTTACTTAGTAACATGAGAACAGAGGGAAAGGAGATAAATAAGACACAGTGATTTATTCCGTATTAATTGAGAAACATGGACAAGTAAGTAATTTCAGATGTTTCAAGTCCTTTCCAGAAATTTATGCATTTTCTGGAAAAACCTGCCTCCTCTTCAAACAGCCAGAAGAATCATCATCCATTCAGGTTATTTTCTGTTTGCCCCATACTGTTCTCCTCTCCTTCTCTGTCACCCTAGATTAATGACATTCTTTACTGCCATCTCCCTTCAAATCTTTCCGGCACTTCCCCCATCTCCTACATCAAAGTCTCCTTGATAGGACTCTGAATAGGTTGTCTGTCTCTGCTCTTATTCCAAGTGCCAGCTCCTTCCCCGTGGTCTTCCAGCCAAGTGCACAGCAGAGCTCCTCAGCTGGAACAGCAATTCTGGATGAGGAGGCACCTGCTCAGCCACCTCTACCATAGCCAAGTATCCTCCTCTTTCCAGAGAGCAAAGAAGTAAATCCAAAATTTCAGTGTGCCAATTCAGAAGACACTTAATCCTTTAATTTTGTTCCTGATAAAATTCAGGTGTTATGGATCAAGTTTGCATTGGCAGCTATTTAGAAAAATTCCTGTCAAACCAGGCCTTACTATTTCAAGAAATGATTACAAACTGAAGGATACAACCTTTTTTTGTCCCTCAAGGATTTCATTTTCAGTGTTTTGAATTGTATATCTAAACTTGAAACAGCTTCACTAACACAGAAGAGACAGATCTAAATGCTGGTTGTTGGACTCAGCTAAAAGGCTGCATCCATCACAATTTTGAATTCCATGTATTTTGCATAAATTCAGGAAAATGTTGTTGAATGAGCCACCAAGAAAAGGCAATTTTAGATAATCATACATCTTGAATCTCTGAGGAGTTTTTGTAAAGGCAAGAAGTATTGGCAAGGATCAAGTATGCCTTTTTCCCCCTGCTTCTCTCAAACATGCAGCCTATAATTTTAAACAGTCATTCAATAAATGTAGGGCAATGGTACACTGTTGAAAAGATCATTTGTACTAAAGTAATTCTTCTCCTATTGTATTATAACTATGCAGCTTTGAACATGTTGTAAGTTAAGAAATTGTAAGGCAGAGAAAATGGAAAAAAGTAATTTCTTACATGATGGATGTTATGGCATATGCAGGAGTATATTGTCAGACACAAAAACATTTAAAAAAGATTTGAATGGTGTAGTAGCACAGAAAAACTTCTCATAAGCAAAATGTTTCTGTGACAAGGAAATCTACTGCAGATAATCCAGCCCAGTGTAAGTGTTGAATCATCCTGTTGAAATGCTTATCAACAGGGCATTCAAAGTAGGCAGCTTACATTTTCTTCCTGATTATTAGAAATAGGATTACAAACATCCCAGTGGGCAGAAAATGTTTGCATGTTTCACTTATAAAACTAAAAATCAGATAAGAAATGCAGAAGGGTACAGATTCTTAAATACGTCAAGTTCTGCCATTGTAGAGAGAGTTTGCATTCAGGCCCTTGCAAGCCAGCTGCTTCATAATGTTTCAGCTTGCCAGCACTTTAAACTACTGATAAAAGCTGTAATATTAGTAAAGAATTTGTTCATATGTTGAAGTGTTTTTGCATAGAGAAAAGGACTAGTACACAGGCTTGTTTTCATTCACAGAGTGATATGTTTTCCTGAGTCTAGTCTATAATGGTCTGATGAATAGGAAACACTTTGAAAGTTTCCAGAGTGTTATCCCATAGATTTTATTTAAAGAAACATAGCTGGACTGCTATAAAAATTAATTTCTGACATTTCAGTTCCATAAACTGATAAGCCTTTTAAGTATTCACAATTCTTCAGAAGCCTAGAGGGGAGGTGCCCAGATAGATAGAACATCTACCATTTTAATATAGTCAACTTTCCTTAGAAACCATAGCTTTTGTATTTTTAAGTACATTATGTGGCTCCTATTTAATATCAAGTCCACAGCCTGGTATGAAAAGGAGAGCAGTCACAATATTTAGCACTCTTGAAAATAGTGGAGTTAAATTTTATGAAGAAAAAAAATATCAATTAGTTCTACTGAATTCCACCTACAGCACATCCCATACAAATTCCAAGTGTAAATCATCAGGAAACAATTAAAATAGATTTGCATGCAAATAGGCCAAAGCATCAATTCACAATTTTTTAAATGTAAATTAGAAATGTGTTGCAATAATAGGCAAAGGAGCCAATACTCCTAAACACAGATTTACCATTTGCCTTAGCATTACACTTGCCTGCCAGGTTTAGATTAACTAGATCTTTATCTCAAGCAAATTCAAAGACGTTAAGGCAAACTAATTTTCTGAAATACAGGCCAACATAACTAAAGGCCTCAGCCAACATTGTGTCAAATCAGAAAAGAAAGAAAAGACAGCATGGGAAAAGGAAGGCCCAATCATTTGCTTAAGCTGGGAACAGAAAGTTGATACCTAAACCCAAAGCAAGTTTTTGGAAGTGGTGTATCAGCTGTAACGTATTCCTTTCTTCTCACTTCTCTGGTGGTGAAACAGGTCCCAGAGCTCATCACTGGGAGGGGGGCAGGTGCTCCATATTACTGAGTTTCACTGGCAAATTCCCAAATCCTAAACATTGCTGCTTATGAGGAAGGTCAACAAAACCAAGGAAATTAGGTCTGACTCTTTTTTAAAAAGAAAATTTATCCTTTGAACTTCAGTCACATCCCTGCACTTACTCTTTTGTTCTTTGGGGGTCAGCTCAGGTGCTCTTCAGGAATGGATGCTCTTGGTTCTGTGCAATCCTTCCTTAAGTGAGCAGTCCCTGCTCCTCACAAGGGTGCACACACAGAGTTGAGTTCAGAAAGGCAGCAATGGGCATCTGGCCATTGCAAAAGACTTGTTTTGAGCAAGGCGAGGATGCTTAAACCTCTACCACGTCCTTCAGCAACTGCAGGTGTTCTCTGGTGGGAGAACATTGGCTACACTAATAACCCTGTTCATGGCCAGTGCTTAAATGTGCGTTCACCAACATCAAAAGCACCAGCAGCACTGGGACTGCACAGACTGAACAGATAACTGTGCTAATGTACAGCAATTACAAGTGTATTCAGGTCCATCACCACATATGCAATGAGGATTTCTGAGATAGATAATTACTAAAAATCAAAATGGTACAATTTGGAAAGTCCTTTAAATCAATTTACTGGGAAAAATTTTCCAGATAAAATAGATTTGATGTGATTTCAGTAAATTCCTCATGCTGCTGACTTAAATTTACCAACACTGAAATGGTACAACAAATATGCTAGGTTTGAAGCCACTTAAAAACATTACAGTGTTAATAATCTTATAATTGAAGATTTCAGGGTGCAACCTTTTAGCGCTGTGCTACAGGGTCACTGTTCTGTGCACATTTGCACATTGTGCAACTTGCCATCCAATCACTAGTCACCATTTCACACCACCACACCACAGTCCTTCTCTCCTCATGTTGTGAATTCATGTGGTAAACTAGTCACCAAAATAAGCCATTATAAATAATGCCTGCACCTACACTTTTGGGGAATGCCACTAATTTCTGTGAAACCAAACATTTTCAGATGATAAGAAGGAAAAATACTGTTCCCAGAACACAGAAGGTGTATTCATTCCTAAACCATCTAGAAAAACATGAGCAGCACCTACAGCAGGATGAATGTCCAGTGAAGATGCCCATATGCTTTACTTCTTCACCACTTCAGTAGTGAAGAAGCACCTGGTCAGATCAGTTAGCATTTTGGCTAAGGTTAAGTGCAGTGTTATTGCAGCACCCCAGCTCAGGAAAAAACACCAGAGGATTGGTAACTTCATAATCTATATATTTCTACAGGGAGGAAAGGTGTTTCTGTTGGTGGCCGCAATAACTATCACCTTGAACACAAGAATTCTACTTAGCTATCAGTCTATTCAGATTTCCCCAGGAATAAGTAATGGATGGAAAGAAGTACAGTCCTTTACTATGCAGAATGTGTTTCTGGTTTGTTTCCAGGTCAAGTGAAGCACTAAATATTTGTAAAATGTGCTTGACAAAGTTCTTATGCTATGTAAGGAAAATCAAGCACGTCTCGCTTGTACTGCATCTCCTAATAAATCCTTGTAAAGTTATAAACAGCTTTCAAATGTTTAATTGACCATATACAAAAATGTCCCCTCAACAATAAAATGTAAGTTCTTCTGGGGAGAAAAAAACATTAAGCATACTGCAGTGCAATAGTTTGAAACATGTTCTGTGAGGACATGAAATAGCTATACAAGAAAGCAGGACAAAGTGTCAGAATGCTTTAGTTTCAAGACCTTATTCAGAGCTGGAATAATGGCAGAACTCACTGGGGCTGAACAGCAGAGGTTCAAGATAGAGGTCTAGTAATTCTCTTACACAGAAATAGAACAGGGGGAAAAGATTTCTAGTTGCAACATCTGAAGTTACAATTTAACAGAACAGTACAGAGAAGTGTAAAGAATCTCTTCCTAAAATTCAAAGTGTCTACCACATGTGGACACTTACCACACATATGGGCATCAGAAAGTCCAGAGTCCCTCTAATTAGCAATATGAAAGATTAAGAGACATAAAAATTACTACAATTTTAAGTGAGTAAAAAACTGCGTGTCAGTAAGGAATCATAACTTCATTGCAAATCTGAGATTGTTGAAGAGTCTGTTATTTCTAATAACTAAATCACAGTCTATAGATGCTTAAGGAGTGATAAAATTATATTTAAACTTGTAGAACAATAGACATTGGTTATTTTTAAATAAAAATAAATCAGTCTTACAGAGAAAAAAAAAATAATCACAATGTAGTTGCACCTCCATTGTAACTGCTGGATTTTGTGAAATGTGAAAACTGCCTCAAAAGAACTGCTTTTATATTCAATACATTTAGAACTCTCTTCTGTAATTCTGAACATTTCAAAAGGAATGGGGAGGAGAAAGCCTGTGGGTTAGAATGTTTGCCTGAGAGATGAACATCTAAATCATCTTGACTGAGAGAGAAATTTACTAGTAAAGTCTTGAAAATGAATAGAACTTTATTTTCCTTTGCCTTTCATGGCCCGGCATCATAAAACTCCACCTCATCATAGTGCAAAATTTTCTACTCTACCCATGCAAACATAAGTCACCCCATTCTCAGAAAGTTTTCCAAAGTCTGTCTGTTTTTCAACCCACCTACAATTATATTTTAGTGAAGCTTCTAATACCAAGAGGAAAGAAGAAAACTAATTGAATTCAATTTATTTCCAGTTTATTCTAAAGCAGGACGGCTGTTGATTTTTATGCAGCAATATTTACTAGAGGTAGTCAATACTGTTTTCATTACTCTACCAACAAGACAAATTCAAGGAACAGTCGATGGTGGCTGAAAGCAATGCTACATGTGCTATTATAGCCAACAATATCCAGCTCCTCAAATTGTCCTTTATTGCAGCTATTACTGGATTATGGAAATCTCATTACTAATTGATTATTAACTCAGAATAATGTAATATGTTTCTAGAGAATGCCAAGCAGACAGAAAACACAACTCTAAATCAATACTTATTTCTTACCTGTTTCATTCATCATATTCAATTCCCACTACACCAACTACAAAAGGCAAAAAAAAATTCTTTCTAGCTGTTGTAGAGACTAAATAAATCAATATAAGAGTAAATAAAATGAAAAATAACTGGAGAACGGAAGACTAGTCACAGTTTTAAAGTATAACAGGTGAGAGGACCCAAATATTTACAGACCTTTTTTTCAGTTAGCTTCCACTCCTTTTCAATAGCAGGTTTTGTTCACCTAAGTCTGATTTCAGTCCTTCCAGTGTTTTGGGCTGTTAAGATATAGTTTAATATGCAGCACGTTACCCTGGAGTTTTGTTGATCAAAACCCTACATATTAAGTGGAAGGGTTTTGGGAAAGTTTATTTCTCTGAATTTGAAAATTGGCTACTCTAAATTTGGTGTGAAAATAAAAAACTTCAAGGTAATAATATGAATACTGGGAATCATTTTGTAGTCAAAGGAGAGTCACTTTGACCACCTTTTGAATCTGGGCAGCACAACCTTCAGGTCTGGATGTTTTTGTCTATACATCCTCCCTGATGCTGATGAAATCAGGTGTAATTAGCCAGGGTCAACCCACCACAACAGAAAAAGACATCAAACTAATAGATCAGAGCAACCAGCACAGGTCAAGGCATAGACATTGATCATCTGAGGTTTGCCCTAGATATCTGCTCTTTTGCCAAGGACACGATCAGTATCTCAGTTAAGGAATAACAACAGTTTTTCTTTGACTACACAATGATTTCCAGTATTTGTAAATTCAACTTTTTCCCTGCCCAGCAATTGCCAAAGCACACTTTTACACCACCTTCTTACTAAAAAAAATACTTTTAAAATTAAGTTTAGAAGGGAATAATTCAATGTTTTCTAACCGTCTTTACGTTTACCAGCACAAATAAAACAGGAGATTATGACAGAAACAATATTGATCCCAAATATATAGGTACAATAAATATGTTTAGAAATATCTGATATGCAGTCATTAAAATTTAAGTGTTTATAAATTGAAGCTGTGGGCTGTCCTACCTACAAATACAAGGGTAGGAAGGTTTCTATTCTCACCTTGATATCATGCTGCCATCAGTAGAGGTTACTGTCCACAAACTCTACCACCACATACGGGTAATTGCTCTTCAATACAATTCAAAAAGTGATATAATTTGGAGGATGGAATTGCAGCCATATAAGTAACTTGAATCACTTCATGAGAACCTTCTTCAGGAGAGGTTATAATTAATTTAACATAGCAAATCTGATAGAAAGGGTAAGTAGTGAGCAGTTGAGGGGGTGTCTTCATGTAACTCAGTCAGGCAACTGAGTTTTTCAGGCAATAAATTGTCATAAGGAAGTAGAGGTGGACAGTCCGTGGAGACCTAGGTACAATATATGTCTTCCTTCACCTCAGCTCCTCAATGATATATGACAGTTGTTTATTTCAATAAATTCCTTTTCCTGCCCAGGAATAAAGGTGAACAGTCCTTATTTGAAGAGTTCCTAGTGAAAGAAAAGGCAGAAAAATAATAGACTGATCTTTCAGTCCAGAACAATGGGGATGATTCAATTCTTTAAAAATTGCTAGAAGGGAATAACACCACCTTCTACTTCAAATGAAGGATATCTGAATTCTTGGAAAGACTGAATCTCTTAAACTGAAACTAACTCCCTGCAAGTAGAGCCTCATGTATGAACATTAATAAGTCAGCTGCTCCTGTAGAACCAAGTGCAGTTTATGCTGATACTGAATATATTTTGCCAAATTTTATGCACTGAGAGTAAGTTCATAAAGGTCAACTCCAGCCAAGGGAAATCTAACTCTCCAGGCTCCCCTAAGGGTAGTTTGGAACATCTAAAGCTGGCCTCCAGCTTTGGATTACTCTCACACTAATGAGCTAGAGAGAGAGAGAGACAGAGACTGAATGAGTGAGAGCCTTCAAAAATTTGCATTGTGTGCAGCAGCAGAATAGCCCACAAAGAGCTGGGAGAGACTGACATAACTTAGGGCAAGGCTTTGCAAATGGATCTGTGTGCAGACATTTGGACTAGATTTAATCTGGGCAACCTGAATGCCATTAACAGACTTGCAAGAACACAGACTTTAGCACAAAGAGACAGGTACAACTGCAAAGCTTAACAACTAACCAAGGAGTCTAATTAGATAAAGTGGTTAATCCCCACATCTGTCTACAGATGACTGACAAGAAAGGCTAAGCTTGGTGAGAACTCAAAAGAGGATTGTAAACTAGGATCTCTGCATTCTTAATAGATCCATATTACTAGTCCTACAGTCATACACAGACATAAAAAAGCCTCAGAATTTTGTCCTTTACACAGAAAAACGAAGTTGCAGCAGTGTCTCAGTTCTGCAGAAACACAGCAAAATGACTCAGCTGTCCCTGTAAGCCTCACTAGCTGGTTAATACTGTTGGATAAACTCTCAAGTCTACCTAAAGTAACAAAATTAGGTAAAATATAAATGATGATATGGGCCTCTCTAGTCACACTGAAAATTATATCAGGAGGGTCTTAATCCTTCCTGAATATGACTGGAAATTTATACATCAAAAATTGGAATTGTTATTCTATTTTCTGAAGGTTGCAAAGGAGAGAGAAGAAATCAGTTTAAGCTGTGAGCTAAATTGCTTGGCTTTCTGTTTTGTTACTTCTCCTGGTTTCTCATGATGCCCCCAAAATACAAAGAGGTATTTTCTGAGTCAGTGTGTACTCCCTGCAGTAAGAACAGGAGTGGAGCTTGGAGGATCTTATGGGGAGCTAGTTTAGGCTTCCTGAGCTAATGAAAGTGGATGGAATCACATCAGAAAGCAAAAGTGCTGAAGGCATATTCTCGTAGGATTTAGTTTTACACCACTATAATTTATGATCAGTCACAACACTGGATTGTGGGCTAATACTTTACTTCATAAGCCAGACTGAAGGCATAAATTTTCAAATACCGTGTACATCAAACCAGCTGATGGTCTTGTCTGCTAATATTTGGAGGAATCCAGGAGCATGGTGACATCTGCACCATGTTTTCTGCCATTTGTGGGTGATCATTTCTTTGCCTAATAACCTACATATCCATGCCAATTCATGGAGACTGTACAGCATTTCTGAAAGATGGACAAGGCATGGAAGTGATACATAAATCCATATTTTTAATTCCATATTTCATCTTTGTGCACTTTTAACCTAGAGCTATGGAATAATTCAAATATCTAAAATAATGCTAAATTTCTAAGTTATTTTGGGAAATAGTTCATGCTTTTATGGTCAAATAAATAATGATAAATAGAAGCTATTTAATAAAACATTGTGATTATAAATATGTTATTCTAAGTTCCTTCCTGTTTGGAAGACTGAAAGTAACAATCTTTCAGCAGACTTGACACTTTCAGTGTATGGTATTTTACAGGTACAGCGGGAAGAAAAATTAAATCCATATTTTAACACTACTCAACAACAGAATTCTTCCATTCTATCTTAATGCAAAATTCAATTCTGCAACACATATTACATGCTAGAACTTTATTTAACAGAAAGGTTCTTCAAATTCTTAAGTCTAGTAATAACCATATGCTTACGATGGAAAACCTTTCTTTCAGCTTTTAGGACCACTGAAATATAAGGAAATCTTTAGCAGGTTTGTCCTGAACTGTGAATTGAGCTGAAAGAGCACAAAACCCCACAAGCAAATAGTCTGAACACATATAACATTCTTTTCTAAAATGTGTACTGAGGCAGTGCTTTATTATCAAGGAAATTATCAAAACATCAGGGTCATGCTGACACTAAAGCAGAAGATAAACATTAAAACAGCATTCAATATTACAGACAGACTTAAGCAGGGGTCCCCATCACATAGCAGAGCACCCACTCTACCTGCCTTAATATGCCTATTCAAAGATGGACACCCACTTTCTCTTCTGCAGTCCCTGAAGACAATGAATTCACTTCTAAAGGAATTGATCACTTCCTCACAGTTATTTACTGACTTAAAGGAAACCTAAGCAATTTGCCTAGATTAGACATTTTGATGCCTATAGTAGATAAATCACATCAACAGAATTTACTGTACAATATGGAAAATCTCAGATTGTTTGAAAACCTTGGCCTAAAAAATACCTTCCCAGGGACTACACAACTTCACATCAATTGGCCAATTCAAACCCAACTTCACACTTGGGTAAACATTCAGAACCGCTCCTCATTTAAACCTAATTTTGCTTTACCGGTTCTTTGGCCATAGGCACTGTGACTAGATATGGTAACACTGAGTGTGAGAGATTGCCTTCATTTCAATTTCCATTCTATACTGTCAAGAGGGGACAGTATCAGGAAAATTCCTCACTACTCATCTAATAAAAAACCCAAACAAACAAACAAACAAAACCAAAACCACTCCAAGAATACAATAATAAAGCTGAGATCAATCTCAGTCTGGTACCCCATCTAATCTGTCAAAGTCAAGATATATAGAGAGAGCTACAGGTATGAAACTGCTGTTACTTTCTAAGTAAATTAACAAGGGCAGCAGAATTCAGTGTGGAAAGTAAAAGCAAGTGTCCCAGATCTTGTTGGCATTTCCCATATTTTATTGACAAAGACACTGGATTGTGAAGATCTCTTGCCTCACAAAAAAAAAATAAAGCAGGCCAAATCGGATCAAATCCACTGGACTCTGGAATGATGTTAATGAACTTAAACACATGAAGGCTGCCTAACAAATCCAAACACCTAAAGGCTCAGAGAGAACGCAATGCTAAGTGCTGAATGAAGGCCAGTGAAGCCAAAATATCCCACTGGAGGTTCAAGAAACTTAAGCATGGAATTTAGCATTAATAAGCAGAGAAGCAATCACTAAAGTTGTACTCAGATAATATACAGCATAAAAATTGGACTAGTTCTGATTTTCTTTCTGTTAGAATTTGTTAATCTTTTACTGAACCATTAATTCTTTTTTTTTTCCTTCCTATCAGCAAAGAACCATTCTTCATTAGGATGAAATTCCTGTCCAAAAAAAGTCCAAAAGAAAACATTCCTTCCCCCAAAACCACTTTTTTTTTTGACCTTTACAAAGGTAGCTTGAATGAAAGAGATGAAGTAATTGCAAACCTTTCAGAAAGTAATAATATAAGTCTTAACAGCAATCTAGTTAATTTATACAAGTCCTTCCTCTAATTGTTCTCCAGCATGGCCTTGGATTATATCCAAATGAAAGCTGAATTAAATACATACATTATTGGCATCACTACACCACAAATAGTGTAGAAAAGGTGTGCAGTTTCTGCCTTGCATCCAAAACTAATGCAAACCAATTAGAATCTTTTAATTATGGTTGAGCAAACCTGAACACACAGAGTAAGTGTCATGATTCAATTTGGTCCCCTTCTCACCCTACTGACATTCATTTAAATCTCAAAAAGATCTCTTCTTCCCCAGAGTCTATTTTTTATGCCCAAGTTAATTTTCTTTAAAAAACAAACAAAACCACAAAAAAACCCAAACAAAACAAAACAAAAAAACAATCAAAAACAAAAGCAAAACCTGCAACAACCTGGAAACCCACAAAACTCACAGAGGTCCCTGACCATTTACAAGACAAAGGGATCATTAACACACCAAATGGTCTTTTTGGCCACCTTTTGTTGAGCTCTAAGGCCAGAATACATTCCATGAGGTAACTATCCAAGAGCAATAGCTAAGCAAGGACACAGGGCCGCAAAACTCACACTCAGCCTCGTCACACACAGAAGCAAGCTGTACTGGATTTGGTGACTGGTTTGAGGGGGAGTTTCTTTGTGCTGTGACAGAGCATTACGGTATAACAGTGGTTCCTAATTGATGTGTGGATTAGGACCTTAGGTCGTTCCCAATCAGAACACCAGATCCTGTTCTTTCCATACCTGTGCACAGTGCTCAGAAGGTAATTTTATTTCCAGTTCTAACACCTTGCCATGGGCAGGGAGACCTTCCACTAGAAGATATTTAAAGTCTCTTCAACCCAAACCATTCTATCGTCCTGTGATTGATAATGGTACACTTCTCTGCAGAGTAACACAGGATCCAGAAGGGAATTTTTAATGAAACAGCAGCAGAACCAGAAACATTTACTATACAGAGCAGTACCTCAAAGCCTCTGAGAATGCAGGATTTTGGGATGGACTTTGAAAAACATAACTTTCCAACCAAAGCAAAGTAAAAAGTCACATAACATCATCCTTAAAAAAAATTATGAGGATATGCTCAATAATACATACCACAAATTGCTGTGCATGGCCCCAGATGTAACAGATACACAAAATGTTATTGTATTACACCTAACTTTCCAAAGTAAAAATATCATGGGGACAGCTGTAACTACTTCATAATACAAGGAAGTATGTGTTAATATTTGAGAATTATCAGAGTAACCACAGGTATCATCTCTCTAGAGTAAGAGACCTGGAAATGCTTAAATTTGCTATGATTTTTTGTTAAAAGGTCAATTTAAATATGTAGCTGGTTACTAGTTATATAAGGGGAACAAGCAGAAAAAGTACCAGACTCAGTTCGTACTCTTTGCACTAAACATCAGTGATTTCACCTAACTGTGGTACTGCATAAAAATAACTATTAGGTCAGGGGTATTATTAAATATATTAAACTATTATAAAATCTGTGTTTTGGCTAAAATACTATAGAGTCTTTTAAGTTTCTGTTTTAAATCATTACAGAAATTAACTTAGTCTCTTCAGTTAAGGGTTCTGCCAGGCCTCAGAGAACCACTTTTAATAATCCAGAGGCAGAAAGTTATATATGATTCTATGTATGGATCCAAAAGGATTTCTTTGAACAATCAGATCCACTGAAAATTAATCAGAATTACCTCATCTCTAACATTTAGTGATGTAAGCTACATGCCTTGTATCCAGAGGCCATAAAACATCCCTAAAACACCCCACAGAACAGTGACAAGAACAGCATGTCAAGACACCCGCATGCTTCTGTCAGTCATGACTGTGCACTACAAAAAAAGCTTTTACACCTACCTTTCCTTGCTAAACTGTCAAAGATTTCCCTATGAATACTTTATTTAAAATATTTTATTAAAAAGGCATCACTTAATGAAGTTAAACTTTATGCTCAGGGCCAAGCAGAAAGGCTCTTCTAACATCATTCACATGGAGACCAGGAGTTAATGTCGTAGGATATAATGCAAATACAAGAATGACGCTTTCTCCCTGTTGGAAGGAATTAAGGACAATTGTACTATCTTGAGTCACTCTGTCTTCTGGTACACTGCCTGCATTATTCCAAGTATTGACTACTGATCTGACACCTGACAGAATCCAACTCCTGCACAACCATCAGCAGAAATGATTTTGCGAGATTCTTGAACTTGTAGCTCTGCTGTCGTCAGGAACTAGAAGAACTTCTCTATGGTATCCAACAAAATAGAACAGTTGCAGAACACAGACTTTATTAGAAAGCAATATATGAAAAATTATGAGCAGCAAGAAAAGTATTGCAATCTATGAATGCAGTGTGTCATACCTGATCTCAAAATAAACCTCAGCAGAATGGCAGCTATACTCCATAAACTAAAAAACCAGATGCTTTTAATGTTTCAGCACAGGACCTACTCATATAAACACGGCTGATGCATTGTCAATTAACTTCTAAATACAGGGCAGATGAGCATTAACTTGTTCAAATATTTTACCAATTTAAAGTTAAACAGTTGCAGTGGTCAGGGTAGGCTGCTCAAATACAGCAGAAAAAAAAAAGGAAAGGATTATTTCAAATTCTGCATCTACAAGAACACTCTAATGACTCCTTCCCTTCTTGTATTTCCCCATCAGATCCAACCATTAAACTTGATAGGGCTTCTCTTTGGAATTGTTGTGATTCACAGTGTTCTGTGGGGGTTTTTTGCTCAGAGCAATCAAGCAGAAATAAGACTAAAACAAGTTATGGAGCTATGTATCAGCAACACAGCTGCAGAGTCCCTTTATACCTGTTTAGAGATCTTACAATTAAAGTAATAAAAATCTCATTTAATCCTAAAAAAGTAAGATCTTTGCTATGTATTTAATCATTTGTTACCTAAATGTTTGTTAGCTTAACTGTAAAATGTGATAAACTGCAATGAAAAGATTGTACAGCTTTAAATGCCTTGTGAACTTTATAAAACATTCCACTTTAATCCAAGTAAGAGGAATTAGTCAGTGGAGCACTACCCAATCTGTTTGTAGCTATAGAGGGTCAATTTATTAGAGATATCAAAAATAAAACAACTAATCTCAGCAGTGATGAATTGATATATGGAATAGAGAAAAGCAAAGGAAATGACAGAATCTACAGGCTATTAGTCAGAGCCAAGCAGAAAGGCATTAATGCAAAATTACTTCCTATAAGAACCTCAATATGTGTTAAAATAGAATATAACTGCTGTATTTTGCATGTCTGGTTTACACAGACCATAAACTCCACCAGACATGCATTTGGTATTTCCAAAAAAAGATAACAAGGCTGCCAGTAATAGTAACACACAACAGAAATAATAGGTGATCAGAAAACTAAAAAAGTGTAAGGAAATCACAGTGGGAAGGTAGTGGATACAGTAAACTCTAGCTTGTTTTTAACTGTGACAATATGGTAATAAAATACAGCACATGACGGCATCACAACATGTATCACCTTTTAACTCATGAAGAAAACAACATGCACGGCTAAGTGCAATATAAATATTCTTTTCAAACCTTAAATAGATTCCTGTATCACAAAGCAATTACTTTTTTTTTTCATTTTATACATACACATATACACAAACATAAGCTGTAGTAGTTTTGTTTTTAGAGAAAACATGCACAATGCAAAAGTATGTGTCATATCTGGCTATTCCATAATAATTTCTGTTATTATCTGCAGAAAATCTAGCAAGAAAAGGACACTGAGGGAACCAGTGGAAGAGCTCACTGAGCCACTTTCCATCATTTACCACAGTCCTGGCTGACTTGGCAGGTCCCAAGTGACTGGCGGTCAGCAAACGTGACACTGATCTACAAGAAAGGCCAGAAGGAGGATACAGGGAACTGCAGGTCTGTCAGCCTGGCCTTGGTGCTGGGGAAGGTCATGGATCATCTTGAGTGCCATCACGTGGCACATACAGGACAGCCAGGGGATCAGATCCAGCCAGCGTGGGTTTGTGAAAGGCGCGTTCTGCCTGATCAGCCTGATCTCCTTTTATGACAGCGTGACCCACCTAGTGGATGAGGGAAAGGCTGTCAGTGTGTCTGCCTGGACTTCAGCAAAGCCTTTAACACTGTTTCCCACTGCATTCTCCTGGAGAAACTGGCTGCTCATGGCTGCACCGTGGAAGGTTTAGACTGGATATTAGGAAAAAATTTCTTCACTGGAAGGGTTATCAAGCATTTAAACAGGCTACCCAGGGAAATTGTTGAGTCAACATTCCTAGATGTATTTAAAAGATAAGGATAAGGAGTTGTTTAAGATGTGCAAAGTTGAAACAAAAGGTGAGAACAGACACAAGTTAAACCAGCAATATTTTGATTGGATATTAGGAAAAAACTTTCCATGGTAAAACAGGTCTGCCAGAGATGTCATGCAATCTTCATCTCTAGAGATACTAAAAACACTGCTCTTTATGACCCTAAGCAACCTAAAAGTTTGAGTAAACTTCAATGTTGGCTGCGCTTTAAGCAAAAAGTGAGACAAATCACATACCAAGCGTACTTCATTCCAGATATTCTCTAATTATATTGTATTTGAATTATTTGATTTATTACAAATCACAGTCATTTAATGGATTTATTTTTTACACACAAATACATCTTAGTTGTGAAGCTTTATGTTATCCAAAATCATTCATATGCAGGAAAAAAAAAATCTGAGACAATCCCCAAACCCTACCCTCTGGCAGAGAAGCTTTGTGGGAGGCTGGTTTTCCTTCTATCACTGTGGCTTCTAAGCAATGTAAAAACCAAGAAGATCACTGTGACCATTATATGGTTGAAGAATTCAGTGAAGTAACACTGCAATGTTTGTTTGTATCTTTTTGGTTGTTTTCCTTTGTTTTAAACTGTCACACTGTTTTTCAGGCGGTTCTGAAAGGACGCCCAGTAGTTACCTATTGATCCTTCCCAGACTGATTCTTGACAGGCTTAAGGAATCTCTCTGCAAACACTTTCAATACCAGGATTACTGACAGGCACTGAGTTACATGGTTTGAAGTTGTCAGGATTTTATCCCTGCCTAGAAATACTCCTCTCATCAAAGTGCTATGTTAAAAATTAAAACTTCCTGGCTGGCTCAGATGACATCTCTGACATCTAACAAAACAACCCCTGTTTTGTCAACAAATTCCTGATAAATTCTACTCCTAATCCCAGGAAACTCATTTATGGCTAGGTGACAGACACAGCACCCTTCATCCTAGAGCTCTCTGAAAATACCAAAGTTTTCCTCTAGTAGCATTCAGTGATCTCCTGAATTTGAAAATATAAGAAATTTCAGAACAAGCTAGTTCATATTTCTCACATACAAGTCCCCACTTTCTGGGCAGAACATAGTTTCTCATTAACAGTGCACTGTCTATATGATGTTATCTTTTCAGTTAAAGAAAAAAAAAAAAAAAAAAAAAGAGTATTAAGGCAGTTCACAGAAATTTCAGAGCTGCCTCCTGCAACCAAACAATACAGTGAAAAGCTACAGAGTTTGACACTTGTTCCTCAAGTATTGCCAACATGTAATTCCCTATCTAGAAAAGTCAGTCAGCAACAGAAGCTATTTAGATCAAAAAGGAAAAAAGAAAGCACTGTGATTAGGAGTTATATACAATGGGAATGATCCAAAGGAGGAGGAGTTATGCATAATTGGATCAGAGTTATTCAATCAAAGTCTGAAAATAGATACTTTAGCAAATGAAAGTGAAATCAAGAGATTTTTACACCTTACAGAGAAAAAGTAGCAAGGCATTTCCACCTGATCCTGAAAGTTCTGCTTAAGCCCATTTAAAATGGTTGACCAGAAAAATCAAATTTACTCCTGCAAATAATCCTGATGTTGTAAACAATGATTTTATTCCAAAATAAGAACAGATTGAAATGAGAAACATCAAAATTCTCTACTTTTAGGTCTAAACACCTCACCAAATGTATAGTATATTACCTAAACTTTAAAAAA
>VXBX01003991.1:757798-789604 GCA_013400415.1 Scytalopus superciliaris | reverse complement strand
AAAAAAAAAGATACCACAATCACATTTTGATGATGTTCAAAAAAAATTTCTTCAATTTCACTGAGCACAAGGAATCCACATGGGAAGTACAGCTCTGGTCTTGCTCAGGGAATTTCTTGTCCTTTGTGGTTCTGCATTTTAATCACTAAAAGTAACTACAGATTCTCCCACCTATAGCACTTCAAGCTTACAATTACAGTCTCTGCTCATTTGAACGTCTAGTCAAAAGCAAATTACCTTTTCCACAACATGTGCTGCAATCATTTTCCTGTTACTAAGATCTATGGCTTAAATAAAAGTGCACCCTTTTCTCAACATTTTCAAGACTTGCAAACAATCTGTTTAGGCTATATCACTGCCAGGTAGTCTCAGAAAAATATATTGGACTTGAAAGCACTGTGATTATAAAAAGCCTTTAAAACATCCTGACGTCATGCTAACACATGCCATGGGCCATTAGCAATTCTACCATTACCAGCCCAGGAGCATCTGAGCACTGTTTCTGAAAACAAAATAATAAAAATTTTACAAGGAATATGATACAACAAGGTCAGGGGAAATGATGAGGTTTTCAGGAAATCATGTTTATTCATGAGGATAGTTTTGGCTTTTGTATTCGATTTTATGTTACCCCAGAAAACTTTCATCTCCTGGCTTAGAATGATCATGCTTGGCAATGCTATTCTCAATTCTACTATTAATATTTAATTAATTATTTCTAGATTTCTGTGGATCTACAAAGAAGGGTCAGATTTAAATTAACAGTAAGTTCTGTTCAATCATTAGTCACTGGTGAACTACAAACGAATATTCATGTAAAAGCATCAAGAGGAAAAACAGAGCAAGGGTTAAACGATTATCAGATTCACTGCTGTCAACCATTTGGGTTGTAACAGGATGATGTCAACAAGGTTATACCACACTGTACACATTTTTGCTTCTTTAACCCCAAAAGGTAGGTTATAGACCTAAAGACACACTAAATGAGGAAACAAAGAGACAGGTTGCCTTTTGTCCAGTACACAAACATCTCATAGGGCAATTCTTTGCTAGAGATTTCTGCACTACAGTGGATCAATATTATTCACTTTAGGCTTTTTGGTGCTGAAAAGATTATACAGCAGTCCATAATCATATGAACACAAACATGAAATCCTAAGCAAAACACAGAGCTATCTACCCCTTCAGAAAAATACTTCCTAGAAGTTATCCAGAATTTGAACAACTATGACACTTCTTAATACTAAAAGTTCTCTGTGCAGTTCTCATAATTATACTTCCTGTTCCCAAAAGTCTCTTGATTATAATCAAATAGTGTAGCAAATACAGGAAGACAATTAACATCGACGTGTCTTGGACAGAATCCCATAACACTTTGCAGGCTGACAATAGGCAGAGTCTGTGTAATAAAAATTGTCTAGCAAAAATATCTTCAAGCAAATGAAAGCTGGTGACAACTTTATTCAGTTCACTACTTAGCCCATTCTTCTTTTCCACCACACACACCATCCACAGCACAGTGCAAATGATCACATTTCTGTACTGTTCTGTTAGAAATCCTCCCTAAGCTCACCTTTCCAGTTCTCCACACTATGCATACAGTGTTTGGCTCAGGTTTTGGGGGGCATTGGGGTTTTTCTTTTTATTTGGTTGGCTTTGGTTTTGTTGGACTAGCATTGTCTCATTTACAATGTGAAGAGCTTCTTCCATGAGGTTGCCAACTGGCAGAAGAGGTGGCACCATTCAGTCACTGGCTGAGGTTGCACAGTTCAAATCCTCAGCTGCTGTAATTTACCATATGCTTATTTATGTTACAGATTTTTGTCATGCACATGTCAAACCTTGTATGTGAACTGAAGGAATAACAAAGGCTTTTATGAAGAGACAAAAATGTGTGAGAACAAATGCAAGCAAATAATGTCTGATTACAAGTAGAAATAAAGTATTCATCAAGTTACACATAAGATTGTAAAAAAACATTCTCCTGTCATGTCTCAATAAGCCTCATTTTTATCCTGTCTCATTAAGAGACAGATCAGCATGAGAGCTTCTTTTTCCAAGTTCCATATCCATCAAGCCTTAGGCTGTTTTCTTCTTTTCCTGTTTTGATAGAACGGACACTCAGTTTGTCTCATACTCCTTTTATAGGGAAAGCAAGCAGGGGTAACATTCAGGTAATTCCCTCTAATTGAGTCATGTCATGAGGGTTTAATCATATGAATACTCATCAGGAACTCTCATTCTGATATGCCAGCTCCCAGCAAATTATGAGTTGCCAAACATAATCAAGAGATTGAATTACAAGAGCTATCAGCAGCGTCAAGCTGGATAAGGAAATGTATGTTCACTGCACAGCCACAGCTGAGAGATTTGCAGTAAAGCGCAGAAGGCTCTAATTAATAAAAGCTGTGGAAATATCAAACAAACTTTTTGCCCCAACAAGATTATGAATTTCAAATAGAAACAAATATTTAAATCATTCATCCTAAGTGCATTTTCCATTTTTTAAAATACTCACATGTTGTTTTCCTATATGGTTGACTACTCCAGTATTCAGATTGTATAGCAAGTCTATTATTAATTTTCTACTAGAAGACAAAGAGTAACATTCCTGGTTTTTGATAGCAAAAATTTCCACAAACACACTGGAAAATAGCTCAAGAAAGGGCTACTTTTGATAATAGAACTGGAGACAAAAATTCAAGGAATTTTCTCCTGCAGAGTTTTCCTGAAATAATACCAACATGTCAAGGCCTTTCACCCTCCAGTCAGATACTTTCTATTGAGAGTATTTTCACTCCAGTTGTGTCTCATGGAAACAGCATTAGCAGATAATCAACTGCAAGTCTGATAATCTTAAATGCCTCATGTAGAACAACCAAAAGAGAATCAAATTCAAGCCTAGGGAATGAATTAATTTCCTTTACTCAGCAAAAAGATTTTAGGCACTCTGCCACAATAGTACTAATTCAGGGTGCAAATATTCAGCTTGTTAAGCATTGATATTCACAAAACTTAACTAGTTGATCAAAGAATCACCTGTATCAGCCAGCTGGGAACACTCAGATATCTGTCAATCCCTCTTCCTGTAACTGATCCTCTGTGGGACACATCCTAGTTATTACACCAGGCGAATTACTGAACACCTCAGTGGTGAGAGTCCTTACCAGAGAGACATTAGTTCCAGGCTCTAGTCACATATTTATAGAAATGCTTAAATATTTTGAAAGAAATTGAGATATTCCCTCTCTTAGGAAGAATATCTAACCAATAAACTAAGGGCACACTTTTTCACTCAATAACTCAATTTTCCCAAGAAAGACAAAAGCTTCACAAAGAAGGATTTAAAGACTCACAGAATCCTTGCAGCTAAGTGGTATGGGCATCTTCCCCTACACTTATCTCTATCTTTGCCCATGGTTCTATAACCAAAGAATGCTTTAATCCAAATAAAATGAAATGGTAAATCTTCTTTCATAATTTGTTGAGTATCAGATATGTTCAGCGGCTCTGTACCAAGGGATCTGTGAGTTAGCTAATGAGCAGACAGCACCTAGGTTGACCAAAAGGCTATACTTAACTACAAAATCCATCTGGAATTTGGGAGATGAGCTGTCTATTTGGCTTATAAATACCATCAATAGGTTGGTACTTCTCTGTGTACCCAATACTGACCTCATGGTGGTTTGAGTTAACAGGTGGCAGCTAAGCATAGACTTCTGGAGATTTTCATTTTGAGTTCACAAGGCTGAAGGATTGACTTTGCACTACTTCCCTCCTGGGTCAGACCCCAAGCTGGAAGAGGACCAAAGTCAGGAAATGGGAGCATGTGGCAAGGTTTGGGGCACAGAACCAGGCAGGTGACAGAAAGACTGGGAGGGACCTGGTTTTAAAAGGTAGCAGTGCTCCTAATTCATCAGCTCGCTAGTCATCATTCCCTGGACATGAGACAAATCCTGCAAGATCAGGAGTAGCAAGGTACATGACCAGAACAGAGGCATTGATAACAACAGACAGAGGCAGACCCAAAAGCAAGGGAGAGAGGTTCCAGGCTTCTCCCAGCCCTTTGACAAGTGGCCAAACAGTGCACACTGTAATAAGATTAAGATATTTCTATCCCTTTTCAGATACTACTGCACTCCTTTGCTATTCCTGGCCTAATAATTCATCCATCTTGACAGGCAATCAATCAGACTAACAGCAGAAATTAAATGCAAAAAAGCTGAAAGCATTTACCAAACCTCTGATTTTCTAACAGTTCTCACATTAATTCATAGTTATTTGATCATTATTGACTGTGAAATACTCCAGTGAGCCAGAAGATTCCTTATTATCAGCTGTGATACCTTTAACACCTTCCCATCCACATGATCTTTTATAACATTCTGTAATTCATATGTTCCCATACACCATTTCTTCATACTGTTTTAATATACAGGCTCTCTCCAAGTCATAGTACAAACAAAATTGCTGTCACAGTTCAATGGCACTGATGTTCTCCTGGCATTAGTACTTCTAATGAAAGATTGGAAACAAATAGTAATGAAAAATTGAAGTGTTAGGAAGAAAAATGCCTTGTATACATATTACCCTTACTTCTCATAATTTTCTTGTGGTATTTACAGAAATGCAGTGTTCTGGAGTAACAATACAATATCTAGGGCAGAAGATCCAGGAAAATCTGGAAAAAAAAATCTTAGCTACTTTTCTTCTTTTTTGTCTTCTTCTATTAAATCCATCACCAAAAACTCAGAATAAAAATCTGCAAACCATTTACTCTGCTCAATGTTTGCAAAAAGCCTAAGCCAGCAGCATAGACATCTTAATGGTTAATAAAATGGCAGAAACTTCTAAGTATGATTCAAAGTATTATTAAGTGCAACAGGCCAAAGGATTTGCAAGTCAAAATGTGTTTCCACTGCAAATAAAGTCCAGAGAACTATCTGAGATAGAGCTGCAATTACAGCTACATTTATCTGAAGTCAGGCATGGTGAATCCATTGTCCCTGTCATGTATTCACCTGGGAGAAAGAATCACAGCTAAATGTCAGCTCAGATATGCATAACTACTTTATTAATTTTGATTATAATTTTAATTCCCCAGTTGTTAGCCTACATTTTTTAGAGAGAAAGTTTAGTTACAAGAGGCAGCTCAATGAAAAAGTGGAATAACTACTTCAAAAGCTGCTAAATTGGGATTTAAACCAGATTATGCAATAGATTTTATGTTAAAACTCCATTAGCATGTTTACAATTCCACAAGAGTAAATAAGGCTCATTATTACTATCATACCCTGCACTTTATAATTGTGCACATTCACTTCTGAGACATATAATCAGTGGAGATTTATCAGCATTACAAAATTTGCCATAGTAAAAAGTACCAAAAAAGATCAATGATTGCATTTACAGGTGGGAAATTAATTCAAATTGTATAGTTTGTTTCATCTGAGAAGCTCAACTGCAGATGAATATTCTCTGAAACTTAATTCAAACCAGTATCTTGTTTCATAAACTGAGTTACTGCTTTCCATCTTCAAACCCCAACCAGAAACCTGAAACAATTACCTCATCCCCTCTAATTCTTTATTTATTTTTCCAGCGTAGAGATGAAATCTCTTCTTTAGTAAAGATGAGCAAAGCTTGTGAATTTCCTGTGTATAAACTTCATGGCCACAGACTAACCTCACTAGGGATTGCTGATATCCTATTACCGTGGTCTTTGGAACAGAGAAAAAAACAGTAATTTCACGAAACCATCTGTTTGCCTATGATAAACCTTGTTTTCTCCAGGAAGCTGGAATGGGAAACTTAACTCTGGTAAATTATTTTATAAATACTGCAGTAATAAGAAGTGATGTGAGGTTTGCAGTTCCTTTAGGTTTCATTATATATCACTACTGCTTAACATTTTACATGTTTTGCTGTTAAGAAAGAGGAAGTAGGAAATTAAGTATATTTCCAGGTGTGAATATCTCCCAAGTCTTCCAGAAATATCATTAACACATCTGTATATCACGGGCTACCATAAACAGAACACAAACCAGTTACTCTTCTAAAATGGTGGGTGCTGTTTTTTCTATACTTAAAAGTAGTACATTTTAAAGGAAACTATTCACTCTATTAAAGCACCTTCATGAAAAAAAACAAGCCCACAACAACCCAACATGCAGCATTTGTGGCATTATTCTAAGTCCAATCAAACAACTTTTGATGTGCTATGGAGAAACTGTTTCCAAATTGAGCATGTAATTTTGTGCATTTATCTATTACTTACATTTTCTGTAGATAAACCTGAATAATTTCACTTACTAGGAAAACAAAGCTCCTACAGAAGAAGCAATTGCATAAGAATACCTTGAAATAATAACTGAACACCACGAGCACCTTAGGTAGGAAAGGCAGAATGGAATTACCTAAATTAAAATATTAGCATGGGACAGAGATTTCCTGCTATAGTTGAAGATAAACTTCATGCAGTTCTTTCAGAGTATCTAAATTATCTTTGGTTTACTGTCCATTCTGAAATAAAATATTATTTCTCATGACCTTTTTCTATTTGGCATCCCCAGACAGATGATGGGAGAAGAAATCTTGGTTTTATTTACATATCTTACAGGTTTTGCATATGCCATAATCTTCCTTCTATTTCATTATTATCTCCAGTGGAAAATGTGATGCTTTGATGGAAAAAGAATCAGTGTGAATACAGCCAGCAAATAAAACTGTTAATCTGTAGTTACATGAAGGTATTTTTTAAAAAAAAATTGAAAATATATTTGGAGGAAAAGGTACAGAAAAAGTCATGAAGATGGGTAAACTGATGATTGAACACCCTCAGAAAGAAATTTGTTCTGCAAATACCCCTTAAACACATCAGAATGGCAGAAGTTGCACCTTCTTTTTGGATACTACTGAAGGGTGACTAACCTTTTAATATCTTATTGAGCACTTCACTTGTTACCAGAGTTCAGTGCAATTCCTACTGTTTGATTAGCATGCAAAAAATTTAATAATTTACTGATGTTGAAGCTGTGTTTAAATTTCTTATTTAAAAAAATAAAATTTAAAAAAAAAAATTAAGAAATAGAACAATTCTACTAAAACCACAGCAACTCCTCCAGATTGCGTAAATAATTTCCAGAGTATTGCATTCTTGGAGAAAGTAATTCCATAGAAGTGCACGAAAGCACAGCAAAAATAAACAAATGACGGAGCAGAAGTCCTTGAACAGTGGGGCACATCAACAGCAATTCAAGAAGTTGTTCTCAGGTTTTCTTTAATCAAAACAGCCTTGCTAAAGCCAACTTAGATCCATGCAATCTCTTTTGTGCATGCACTGATCATGTTATTCCTCTGGAGGAAATTAACCTTCACTGGAAAAAAAGGTTTTAGTTTAGTAAATGAGTTGCATGATTGATGTTTCCTAGTGCTCTACAGTGAGAGCTGATCAGACTGACTGTGTGGCCACCACAGACAGTGAGATACAGACACCTGTGTGCATACAGACAGCCCCAAGCATGACTGCAGCCCCACCTGACTGCTCTGGTACACTTTTTGGGGTGTGATTTGCTTCTCTGTTACTTTAGCAAAGACTCCTACTCTTGGCAGACTAGTCTCAACAGACCAATGCCTTCATACCCTACATTAGGACCCAGATCACTCCTAGGAATGAAGTGGGGAAAAAGACCATTTGTAGCATCAGGCAATTCCATCAGCAAGGCAATTCCATGTGCCCCACATCCTTGTGTTGGAGAGATCATGGTATGCCAGGTGACTGAGACACTTGATCTGTCCAGCACAACATGGAGTCTAAGGCCAACATTTTCAGAAGAAACCAGTTCAAGGAACAAAATCTGAAAATACTTGAAGCCTGCTCCCTTGGAGGAAGTTGTGTGGTTTCTAGGAGCTGCATATATCTTGACCCTTTAGGAAGTCACACATCCAACCTCAGCATTCAAAGGTGACTATTCAGAACACCATTAGTAGGTACTTGCAAAAATCCCCTGTGTTGTAGGCTTAATACCAGTGTGACTTGGTGACAGAGCTGGGGCAGAAGCAAAGGTTCCTCTGGGTCCTAATAAGATCATTTGTCCAGATTTCTGGTGAGTTATAAGCACCAGATTTCGCAACACAATTATTTAGTATATATTTCAGAGAGCATTTAAAGAAGATTAAAGAGAAGAACACTTTGGCCCAATAGCTCCTTCAACTGGAGACCTGTTGAATGTGAACTTATAGGAGTCCAAGCAGCCATGGTTTGGGGTCAAGTAGGTATGATGTGTCAAAATTGTTCCCAGCTATGCTGAGGAAATAGATGTATGACATTAAACAATTTGGATCTCATCACTGCCTTCCTGGCCAGAATCCCTCAGAACAGACTGCAGTCAACAAAAGGAATACCAATAACATGTCAGCTAACCAGACTAGTCTCCCAGCAGTGGGTAAGTCAAAGCTCAGGAGGGATCCTGAACATCCTGAAAAAATGTAAGAATAGTTCCTGCCACTTGACAGTTTTTTAGCACGGAAGAAGGAAGCCTCACTCAGCGAGGACTGGCAAACCCCCAGAGTTAACACCTGTCAACAAAACAAAAGGTTGCAACTCATAATCCCCAACTGCCTGCATCTGTGCCATGGCCAAAAGTATCTTAAAGTAAAAAGCACAATTGAAACGTATGCTTCTGTGTCCTTAGTTGAACCTGATGCTCTTAGAAGTTTTTATCCAACATAAACAATTCTATGAATCTTGTCCAAAAGTGATATGAGAAACTTCTGAGTCCTGAGTCCATGTGATATAAGCCATATAAATGACTGAAAGTCATAAATAACTATTTTTGAGGGGATTTCTCTAAGAAAAAGAAAATTCTTGTCCCCATATTTAAACTCTTGCTAACTTTACATTTCTGATCTTGAGATAACAGGGGTTTGGTTTGGGGTTTTCTTGGTTTTTTTGTTTTAAAAAGAACTTCAAAAATGTACAATAGAACTTCCTGTTTTCTTAATACCTGTCTCTGGAAAACAACCAACTTTCACATACACTGCTGGATGCAGCGATGGTTTGCTGCTAAAGCATCAGCTTAACTAATCAGCAACAGTGCAACACAACTGAAGCCAACAGATTATGCTGGAGAACTTCAGAAAACCGTAAGAGAAAAGTTACAAAGTTCAACCTGCAAATTAGCCTCTCTGAGAAAAGGGGCTGCTCTTCATTGCTCCTTGCTGTGCTGAAGGAGACTCATGCAGTGAGAAGCTGGGATCTGCAGGAAGGAGAAACATTTCAAAGAGATGAGAACAGAACAGCAAATGTTCAAATGCCTTCCCATTCCTTGAGCTTCTGGGAACAAGAAGCTGCACGAGGTATTTACTGAAGTAGTTTCACTACACTCAGTAAAACAGAAACCTCTACAAGGTGTATGTTGTCAAAGCTCCTGCAATGTGACCAAGTAAGCAATACCAAAAGAAGAAACCAACATTAGCAGAACACAGAGTGATGCCCGTAGGGCTTAACAGCTCCTGTCGTGTTTTCTCCAGCCAGGTTCCACCCACAACAGCGTGACGATGGTGATCTAAACATCTCCTACCTAATTTGATTTCACAGAAGCAGGCAGCGTCCCCTGCCTTAAAAAGAATCGTCGTATGAGGACTGAACATTGATACTGAAAGCTTAAATTAACGCACAAAGAAAAAAGGCATTGGGAAGGGAACAAAGTGGAATTGTGAACTTAGTTTTTCTGACAAACCCCAAACACAATCACTACGTCATCCCACTCCCCAGGCTACACAAGTGCCACTTTCTCAGCATTTTTCACTGATTTTAGGAAAAACAAGACAACATCAGGTAAGTTTCTTCCAGAGGAATCAAAGTCTGAACTCCCACCAACACGACTCTTATGCAATAGAGTAATCCAATGCTATCTTTAGGTTCCCCAAACTCCTTTAACAGCATAAATATTCAAAAAAAAATCCCACAGTCGTTACCACAGCAACAGTGTGCTGTGGTGCATGAACAAACTCCATGGCTGCCGGCACGACCTGCACTACAATTGGGCTCATTACTTACTATTTTTCGCCCCATTCATCTAATGGAGCTGTACCAGCTCACATAACTCTGTGTCTTCCCACTGCATCAGCATAACCAGCAGACAGAATACTCACCACACAGGTATTGGAGTGTGCCTGTAGCTTCATGGTCACCCTAAACCCTCCAAAGTCAGAGTTCACCTCCAGCCCAGCTGACTTCACTAATTCCAAATTAAACTCCAGCCATACTGCTATCACATACGATCAGTCTCTACTTGATTGGGAATTTGTCATTATTATCTTAATTCTCTCAATATCCCCCCCAAACTTTACCCTTCCTCTGCTTTTAAATTTATCTTTTGGCCATCTTTCCATTTAATAATCAGCCAATTGCCACAGACAGCAACAGTTTTGATCATAGCATTAGGCATGACATTAAAGTACTCTGGAATCAAAGATGGGAAACATAACTGCTTGCTAAAGGGTAGACAGTTTTCAGCTGAAAGTGAATTTCAGGTGTCTTTTTAGATTTCAGGTGTCTTTGGTGTAAATAGATGCAGGCAAAGCAGGGCCAGGTTAGGAACCAAGAGAGAAACCCTCCTGTCTTTGCTGTACATGTCAGTATAGAGTCAAGCATAAGGAGAAAGAAACTCAGCTAAAAAGTCTGAAAGCCACTAAGCTGCTAAGTTAAGGCTGTCCTGGACCCAAAGCAGAAGAGTCAAAAAGTTGAAAGTAGTGGTAAGTGGCTCTAGTTTTTTTCAACCTCAGCACAGGATTAGCAGCACTTGGACATTATCCTTCAGAACAGGGTCAGCCTTTGTTGTATGTCTTTTCCTGCTGTTTCAGTGGTTGGTAGGTTCCTTGGGGAACCACCTGAGGACAGTATCCTCTATTCCCTCTTGCTCCCTGGGTTTTTAACCTTGAAAGAGCTTCTATGTGAGCAGCAGGTGACCCAACAGTCATCCCGGGGAAAAAGATCTAATGCTGTACACCTTGCTCCACTGACTTCCACTTTAACTACAAAAGGCTGTATAATTGTTAAGGTTAGATGCTGGAGCAGTGCTCTGCACAAGCAGGCGCTGATGGTTCTGCTTGCTGCTGCTTCAGGCAGGATTTGAAGAGACTGGCCTATACAAGAGTCCCTTTGCTGAGCTGCGAGGGAAGTCACATTTTCCTCCTTCCTTGCTGACTTTTATAGGGCAAAACTTGGAATGTCCCAGAGAAGTTGGCTGATGCAAGGCAGGTGAAAACACCAAAGGCATGGTTTTCTGTATGACTGTTCTTCATGCAACTGATCTATCAAGTATTTGGCACATTCTGCAGAATTTTCCTCATCAGATAAATGTACTGAAATCAAAAGGTTGGCACAAGACAAAGAACAAAGCGGGGGGAGGGGGGCGAGCAACCACTTGCTGGTGGCAATTAAGCATGTGTCGTATAATAACTGTGTGACCATCACTGAGATTCACTGTTGTCTCTAACATGCCAGGCAAATGGCAAATGAGATGACAGAGGCTCTGAAGCAAGCCCAGTATTCTGCTCTAGAACATCTCTTACTCTGGCACCAGGGTTACTTCCTCATAAACTTCACTCATAAACTGTTCAGCCCAACAGGATCTGGCAGCAGCAAAAGCAGCAGTTCCTCCACTGATCAGAAGGAAAGAAATGAGAGATGTGACCTCAGGGCAAGCTCCTGGGAGCTGCAGGTGACAGAGCGGACAGCTTACTGCAAATACATCAGAGCAAATGGCCCAGTCCCAAAGAACAGTGTCACCACATGCCTTTCACACACAGATTTCCTTTGGCAAATTGCACTTTAAATATCTTCTACCCCAATATACTTCCCAAGAACCATGGGCTGCTTCACTCAAAGCTGGTTCCCTGCATAAATCAAACTGTCAGATCTCAGCAAATTATTTTTTTCTAAGCTAGATCTTCACAGCTGAGCTCAATGGCAATTGAGTTTTGGAGAAGGTCAGTAGCACAGCTTTTATCACGTGACTACCTCCTGTATTACAGATCTAGATTTATATGGTTTAAGATATTAAGAATAAGAATGATCTATATAACAAGCCTGAAATAGCCTGTTAACAGGTTTCACACCTTACTCTGAGCCGGTGCTATATGTTCAGATGATTCTCAAAAAGCTTCATTTTATAAATCGATCTCTTTAAGAGTGCTGCTTACATTTATACAGCTAAGTGAAGTAGTTGAAAAGTCAAAGTCCCACAAAGCTCATTTCCAGTGTTAGATATACAATTTCAGCTTCCTCTAAGATAAAGAAATTCCCTATACAGTAGATTCAGGATAGAAAAAACATGCTTGGCCTCTAGTCTGTCCAAGCAATGCACTAGAGGAACAACATTCAGGGTTCACAGTAAGTGACAGTTTGCTGATCCAGCAAAAGGGACATAGCAAAAGACATTAAAAACACCAGAAGAAATATGGCCTGGGTATCATTCACTCAGAAATCAATTTTCAGAATTATTTGGAATATATGAATTACAAAGTGTTTGATGTAGCTGCATTTCTTTCAGAACACAAATCAACCTTTGAGAGAGATCACAACTCTGCACCAGACATTCAGTGAACAGCTTATGAGGAAGTTTCCTAAATTGCCAAGGCATAATTTTCTGTAATTGTATTCTGAAAGGAGACCAACTTTGAGTTCCTACCAGAATGCACTTCCTCCCACAAGCAGGTCCTGTTTCTAAGCAACATGCCATACGTAGGAATAAAACAGTCAGTTAAATATTACCATCAAGACTCACCTGCTGTGCCCTGAGAGGCAGCAGCTGTATGTCAAAGAGAAGACACTAACTTAATTCAGCGAAGCACAGGCTATCAAGGATAGTGCAGTTAGGAAGCTGCTGTTCAGGGCTCATCAAGGAGACCACAGAGTTAACAGGCTCTCCACTATAAAAGGACAGTCTCTCCAGAAATGGAGACTTACCAAGACCTTTTCTCCAGCATACAGGCTCTCACTCTGTCCTCCACCATCAACCCTGATTAAGATGCTTTACCCTCTATCTCAAACCAAAGCAAAGTTTTCTGTCTTGTCTGCAAAACATTCGTTCTGTTGATTTCCTAAAAAAATGAGATAACATACCCCTGTCTTCTATAACCTAAAGCCATCGTTATTATGAAAGGTATCATCCTTTTGCTTAACAGTTCAGACACTATAGTTTAAGAACTCATAAATTAAGAGACCTCCAGTGAGCAACCTGTGGTCCACATAAAGCCTACAAAGTAACATCAAGAACCTCACTAATTTTCTTGATTCCCCCTTCTACATGTGGCCCAAACATACTTCTTGCATGTCCAGCCCACTATGCACAAGGATGCAGCTCAGCACAGAGGATTTTGGGTTGGTAAACCATGTTATCCCATTGGAATGCCAGTCTCCTTGTCAGGTTACATAAGGATAAAAGCCAAAAACAGGGCTCTTTCCTCCTTTTATCACAGAAGGCATAAACAGCAGAAAGGAGCCCTGAGAGAGGACCTAGTTTGTTCTCAAGATTATCTGTAAAGCAGAGCCTTGTTCCAGGGCATGGAAAGCCAGCACCACTTTTTCAGCTGGCAAGATTTGAGTGTTCACAAACAGCAGAGTGCACCAAGAATGGACAATGCCATGAAGGCACAGCTAGCTTAAGGTAACCTGTATTCTCAGAAGGTCTCTGTTCTCTTTAAGACACCTCAAATTAGAAGCTTATGGAAAACAGACCCAAACACAGAATGGGCAGGTTAGTACCCATCAGAATGAGACGATTCATTTTCTCAAGATCACAGTTATTGTTGTGACATGACTGGTGTGAACAGCTCTTTGTTTTCTCTCAGTGTTCTGTATACCTGGAGACAGACAAAGAGATATTTACCTTGCATATCTTAAGGCATCAAGGCACAATTCTGCTTCCACAAGAACTTTTGTCTATCGTGCTTGCTCAGAAAAGCTATCTGCTTTCAATTAAAGCACATGGGAATAAATATACCTCATTAACAAAAGTGCCCAAAAAGGTACGTGTATATATGGCTACAATAAGAAGGCACTCAGAAAACTATCTGCTCTGCATATAGCATGATGGATTTTGGTTGTCTGGTTGTTTTCTATGAGCAAGCAAACAAGCTATTTGTGGATGTTTGGCTGCAGACCTGTTTCAAGAGAAAGCAGATACAACAAAGGAAATGCAGTCAAACAAAACCCAAGGCTGTTTGCAAGCTAAGCCATAGCACATAGCACAACATAAGGCTGCAGAAAAGGAAGACAATTTCAAGTAAAGAGCAACTTCCAGGTTCAAAAGCCTAGAGCAGCTGGACACAACCAGCAAACAAGCTTACCGGCTTTCTTTAGGCCAGATGTTACAGGCATGTCGTTAGCAGAGGTATATCATTGACATTAGCAACAGGTGGCTGTTCTAGGTGACAGCCTTCAAATGCAGGAATCCCTTCCAGATGAATGCTGACTTTCTGTTTATTTGTCTGTTAAATTCGGATTACAGTATGAGTGAAATCCAGGGCTCCATCCATGACACAGCCCAATAGAAAATGGTAGTCTCAGGGATATGGAATTTAGGCTGGTTGGTTCTGCCTGTGTTGGTTTGGTTTGGTTTGTTGTGTTCGTGTTTTTGGGTTTTTTAATGTGGTTACAAATACATTAAAGAAATAGAAATAGCTGTGATGAACCTACGTAAATACTGCATTGGCCAGTCTCTGATTAAAATGAGCCTTCTGTATTCACATTCTGCAAATGCAACAGTGATGCACAGAATTTGTTTTTATGTAACACAACGCAAAGACAACATGGACATATGATATCATGTGCTTCTTAAGATTAATATTTACGTGACTTTTATACAACTGAAATGAAACATTTACGCAAATCTAAGCTTGTGTTGTGTTGGTGCTGATCTGTCCAGATTTCTTGAAGACCCTGACAAAAACACAACATGAAAAGATTTTCAAAGGAGATTGTTGCAGTAATTTCATCTACTTCAGCTAAGAAAACTGAAGAGGCTGGAAAAGTTGGAGACTTCCTGAGTCACATTTGATTTTCCCCCTCTACATTTCAGTTCAAGAGTATGGCCTTCACTGACCAGTAATTAAAAGCAGAAGAAATAGGCAACATGACATCTTAAACTGATGATACTCATTTGCAGTAAGTACTGCTAAACTTGGGCAACCTTGCCATATTTATTTTTTCAGAGACCTTTAACATCTTTCATTACATGGAAAATTACATATTTTCCAAATTTTTTTGAGGGACAGATCAGGAATGACATTTGGGGGCAGGGGGGAACCCTCAAGATTAATTTGAAAACTTCCTAGAAACTTTGTTTTAAGAGGTTCTCAAACACAGTGATGCCACTGAAGTCACTAATGAAACCATTATCATGCAACTCAATAAATCCATAATAAGCTCACAACCTAAACTGTGTGGGTGGTTCCATCCTTCTTCCTTACTTTAGTGAAGGGAAACGTCAGAACAGAATAAAAACTACAGAGAGCAGGAAAGGATGATCAAAGTTATGGAACAGCTCCCACACAAAAAGAAACTAAATCAGTCAGACTCAGATCTGGAAAATAGTACAGCCACGATTCTTTAAACTTCTGGATAATTATCTGATATAATGAAAAAATATACTGACATGTACTGGGCAGTAGGGGCAGTTACAGACAGAAGTCCCCTGAAACCTTCAATACATGTTGTACTATAATTACATTTAGTAACAGAAAATGAGTCAAATCTAAATTTGAGACTATCAGATTTTTTCCTCATTTATCTCATATCTATAATAACACAGATTTAAGATGCAAAACCCTTGATGTTGATAAGAACAGTACAACAACAATCAACTAAATAAGAAGAAAGTTATGCTACATTTAATATATTGTTTAATATATTCAGATCTCTTTCCTGGCAGAAAAGCAAAGTAACCATCAAAGTACAGTAGCATCTGGCCAGTGCACATGCCAATATCTAATTTCTCTAAGGAAAAAAGTGTCACATCTAACAAAAATGTGTCTTTCTGTGTTTCCTTCCAAACTATTCCAATTATTTTTTTTTTACAAAATTAATAGGAATAGAAATGCAAGAGAATTACAGAGATGAACAAAACAGATGTTATTAGTCAGATCCTCAGTCTGAAAAAAATCAACACATTGAATAAAGCCAAGAAATAATTTGTACCATTTAATAATCATGTCTTCACATCAAAGGTACTTCTCCATGAAGCTCCTGAATGCCAAGACAAGTACAGAGAGCTCAGCAAAGGGACATCCAAGCAAGTACCAACCAAAGACTTCAAGGCAGTTCAGCCTCTGCCCGGTACAGCTCAGCAGCAGCCTGGGCTCATTAGCCCTCCCCACGGTGCTGATCCCAGACCTCTGGCTCTCCTTTGAAGAGACGCAGCACCGCTCCTGCAGGCACACCGCGATTTCTGACAGCGCTCCACCTTCGTGAAAAGGCTTGAGCGTCAGGGTGGTTTGACCCTGACGAGACACTTTTCAGGACATTTCAGTTGCAGATATAATTAAGTGGTTTTGAAGGTTGGAGCGCTTTCAGACCTCCTGGGGGCTCCTTCTCCTTCCCCAGTAACTGAAAGGGACAGAAAACAAAGGACCAAACAACTTTGTTGGCTCTTGGACCTGGAAGACTTCTCTGTGGTTCTGTCTTTTGAGTCATTGGTGATAACCTTCATGATTCACTCGTGAGTAATAGTCACACTGCTAAGTTTCTACTGTGAAATGTTGTGGTATTCGCTCTGGAAATAAAATCCAGAAAATGCAATGTGTAATGTGAGAAACGATGTCATCAGTTCTCACTCAAAGACTCTAGAGATGTTCTGGATTACCAATGTTTGTGTGTTATTCAAACAGAGAAACTAGAGGGAAAGAATACAGCACGTACTTTTCATCAACAATACCATTTTTGTCTGACAGTGTATTTATTTTAACTGTCAAATTACGATATTTGTCAAAACATATCGCCTTCTTTCTATCACTGTATGCCAAGATAAATCTTCACATTCTCACTTGCATGTCATGACTGCTTCAGCATTTTGCACTGAATATATCTCAAGTGTAGAGCAATCTTTGAAGTAATACATTCCTTTACTAATAAAGCAACAAGAAACAAAATATCTCATTATCATTAATTTTCACATCAACTATTCTGTGACGTTATGACTATGGCAAGAAATGGTCTCTTTGCTTATAATTAAATGCCATAAATGTACCTGTACCTGTCATAAGTGTAAAGGACTAGATTTAAAGAGAGTAAGGGGCAAAGTACCCCCTAATTAAATGGGCAGTTTAAGTCTTACTTTCAACATTTGACAGAATATGGAAACTTCAGTCTCATTTCTTCAAGCAAGTATTTAAAAATTGTGATTTGAGTGCGAACTGTTTGTCTTTTTTCATGGGCTATAAATGCAAAGTGGGTGCCTAACCACACTCTACAACAGTGGAAACCAATCTGTTCCCTGTTAGTAGGTTTACCATAGTTTTTGGAGGACTACAAGCTACAATTTCACAGTGAAAATAAACCTAAATAGTTTATCACCAATATAGTTGGTGTGAAAAAAAAAAATAGTACAAATCTAAATGCCAAAATATATTTTAAAACTACCACACTTCCGCAAGTTCAGAGATGGACAGGCGCTGTGGGACAGGAAAGAGTTTAGTGGAATGTTTGGGGGTTTTAATTAACCAAACCCAAGTAATTGGACAAAAAAATAAATCTTGATCCACCATTTACTGAAATATCATTAGTTTGGGCTGTGCTCTGGAGTCCATAACTGTGGTATCAGCTATTCCAGGTTTGGGAATTCCAGAGAAACCCTATTCCAGTTTATGTCCAGGCAGGAAAGCTGACCATTTGGGAATCCCACTTTACTTCAAGATATGCTCACTTGATTATCTGTTCTTGAGAATATAATGCGGAAGTCCCAGTATAAACTTCTCTTGTTCAACATCCAGGGGAAACATGTCTTCATATGTGGGACTGGCAATACGTAAATTGCCAGGGGAGGAGGCAGCTGATCTGCCTGACTTGGAAGTGTAGAAGAGAAGGAGCATTCAGACTGGTATCAAACCTCCATGAGGTGGTAATAAGCCATTAAAGAACCACAGCTGCAACTGCGTTGAGTCTGCAGGCCTTTAAAGGAGCTGCCTGGTCAGGTGCTTAAGAAATGAGAAACACAAACTGTTGAAGTTTTCATCTCTCTTTTGTTTCTTGTTCCTTATTTACCAGAAGAGACCGTGACACACAGAAGAGACATGCAGCATGGTTTGAAGATTATCTATATGCATTATGATAAAATAGTGGGAGTGGGCTTTTTATAAATAAATAGCATGACTTCAACCTTTCCCTTCACTCTTCATACTAAAGGCAAACAATACTTTAGAATAAAACACAGTAATAATGGAATCCCCTGCCTTCAGCTTTTTTGACTTTCAAATGATTTTGAAAGTCTTGAAAAGTTACTAGCTTTCATGCAATCTGCAGGCCCAATCCTATTCAGAGTCAATGCCTTCTAAGATTCTCATTAACAACATCGTCACATAGAATGTTTGACTTTTAAGACAACTCTCAAAATTGTAAATGAGGCATGACCACAATCTGTAAACATTCACAATGTAAGGAAGCTAATAGATTAACATGTTAAAAAAATAAATCTATTTCCCTTAAAAGATAGCTGGAGTAAAGAAAATGCCAATAGATAAGGTCGATCTGATCCAAGAGCTCAATAAAAAAGCAAGGCTGAATAAACTCACTGAAGCTAAATCATTTTTATATCAAATCCATAGTCACACAGAGTTTTTTGAAACAGCAGGACTACAACTTCTTTATGACAGCTGGAAGCTGAATGATAAGTTCATGCACCTTTTTATCATATCTGCTTTATACTTATTTCAAGTTTAGTTCCAGTGTATATTTGCAACCTTCCCTGAAATGACCTCACAGTTCATTACCTACACTCTTGATTACATAAGTCTTCTAAAAGGTAGGCTTATGTAATTTATCTGGGCGGGGTTTTGGAGATATTAGAAGAGAGGAATTTGGGGGGAAAATGTAGTTTTTAAATTAGGATCTTTCAACTTACTGATTATTTTTCTTAATTTACATTTTTATATGCCATATTTGTTGTAATAATAAGAGAATATCAGTTTCTAACAGCTCATGGAATATTTGCCATGCAACTGCAGATTTAAGGAATCAGAAAAAGCATACAAATTCAACACAACACTTAAGTCAGCAGGCCATAACAGCTTTTCAAAATGTTCTAATTTGGACTTAAAATACTATCTAGCTATTTAATATTCTAAAACATGATCATCTCATATGCCTGAATCACATAACAACCTCAAAAAGCAAAAGACTAATCCTATCCTCACAGATTGTGGCTGCACCCCCTCCCACTAGTCATGCTGATCAAACACGCTACTTTATTTCACACATACAAGGAATTTAATGCAAATTCACCTACTCCAAGTATTCCATGTCACTTTCTGGTCACAGACCAGTGGCTTAAAGAATATTCAATGTCCCTATACACAGAATCCTTGGCCCAAAAAGGCAAAGTTTGGGGTAAAATGTGACATTATGTCCTACCACAGGTAGCTTCTCGATTTTCCACAGCCCTGAGCAGTCCACTTATCCTGTAAATGGAGAATTAATGATCCCTTTCACACAGAAATACTGAGATATTTGAAAATGTTCAATTGCAGCTCAAGGTATTTTAGAAATTTACTATGGCAATTCTCACACAACCTTATTAATAATTAAATCCCATTGTAATACAAAGCCTCTCCATTTAAGAGTACAATGACCCACCACTGAAGGGTAATTTTCAGCCCAATGACACCGTGATAGGTGAGGTAGCAATGATTATCTCGACTTCATTTTAAGATCCATTACAAAACAAGACAAAGTACTAGAAAAGATGCAGTAATTTAGAGAACAAGATTGCAGTTGCAAAAGACTGGATTAAAAAGCTGTTGTTTTTCTCTACTGCAGTTAAACTCTAAACAGTACTATGTAATTCCAACATTGCTTCCTTACTATCTCCATGTGCTGATACAAACATCATTCTTAAGATCTTCCTTTGTCCCACTGTCCCATATTTGCTTGTCTTTCTGGTATCTATTCCCTTTGTTTCTGCTAATCAAAGTGGTTGTGAGGAGTTAAATTTTCATGAACTATAGGGGAAGTTTATAGACTTGTCAAATTCAGATCCACAGGAACCACTAGAACACTTAGAATGAATTCCAGGATGTTATAAGCTTAACTATCTCTGCATTCAGCCAAAATATTTAACTTCTGTTCAGGATACCTTCCAGAAAAGCATTCACTTTTTTTCTTACATACCGAAAGGAACAAAGACTGCAATTGTCCTTTGTTAGCTCGTTCCAAGTGTTTATCACCCTCAAAGCTATTTAAAAAGTAAAGTTTTCCATTTGAATGCACCTTTCCTTACAGAATTAAAGAGCCCTTTAGAGCTAAGCATTTTTTTCATCAAGTTTCTCACCCATCATAATAATGCTTCATTTCAATCTGCTTTCTGATAAGTTTAAGGAATGGAGATCTGAAAATCTCCTTGATGTGAGTTCTGCTTTTTCAAGTCTTTTTGTGACCCTTTTGTTTGCTTACTATAAAGTCCTTCACAAGTAGAAACACACAGGAAAAAAATGCTAAACTTTTCTCTCAGAAAGCTTAGCGTTCACTTCCCTTTCCTCAACAAAAGTTACATCAACTTCACTCTAGCACATCATCCTACAGTTTAATTCACAACTAATTCCTTGCACACCACGGCCATGAAATACTTCGCAGATTCATCAGTTTTCAGAATAATCCATTCCAGTGATGGAGATTTCCTGAATTATTAGATCACAGGTACAGATCTAAAGCTTTCTGAATGGGCCCTTCTCTGCCTGCAATTCAGAATACTGTATGGCCATGCTATAACCAATATAATTTTAATTCTTACCATCTCTAAATGGCAAATTTAATAAGCAGTCTTTCTACACTTCAAAAGTCATAGATAAAAATAAAAGCACAAGGCTTCACATGAATGCCTTTAGAAACTCAACAGAAACACAGTCAATTGCTTATTTTCCTTGAACTACTCTTTACACCAAAAGACTTAACTTGCACCTCTTGAAATCCTCTTAGGAAATGCTTCACTGGCCCTTAAAGATGTCATAGAATTCTTGTTCATATTTATGAAAACAATCAATTGCATTTACAAACTTATACATTAACCTTTATTTTTAATTAAGCCCATTTTTACCTTGATTTATAAAACTTTCTAGAGTCAGTCAATTTGAAAACAAGCCTAGAAAACTAAAACTTGCAGAAGGATGTACAGGGGAAACAGATGGGTTTTGCAATCCAGATCTGGGGAACTAGTTAGGGCAATACAGAATTAGAAAGCTCTGAGTAGGAATAAAAGTCAAAAGCCACCAAATCACGATTCGGATCTGCTTTTCAATGCTCTGCCTCCCATAACTAGAAAGAACAAAAGTTGCACTTCATCATGGTAATCTAAAAGGACTTGTAATAAACTCAGTATTACACTAATGCATACGTGATTTGCTGACTGGCCATGGAGGCTCATTTATTTCATCAGATCACACACAAAATTCCTATTTGGGAATAGTCCAGAACCTTGTTTAGCAGGGAACAACTTTGAAGAAGAAAAAAAGAAAAAAAAGAAGAAACCCACTATATTCTTCTCTTTTTTCTGCAATTGTTTGAATGTTTGACTGAACTCATTTAGTAATATTTGAAGATTGAATATCTACTTCCCAAAGTTATTCAATTATAACACAAAATGGCTTGTATCTTTTTCTATATATGACTGTATAGTGGATCAAAGAGAATGCTTTACAATTACTATGATAGTCAGAAATAAACAAGTATGAAAACAATTATTTCCCTCTAGAGTGGATAACAATTCCAGTTTAACAGTCATGAGCAAAGTAATTTGTGAAGTTTATTAAGATTATGGTTTTACAGGCTTTAATTTATTGAGACAAAGCCTCATTTATACAGAAACATTAGGACATACTACTGACTCATTTCATACCAAATATTCTTCCTGGAATAAATTTTTCACATAATTACTTCAAATAAATGAGGTGTTTACAGTCAATGAGCTGACTCCCTTTAATCTGTTTCTGAAACAATACACACTTATGGAAAAATAGCATAAATTTCTTCAAACTGAAAATTAACTTTACAATAAACAGTGTTTTTTCTAAAGAAAGTTTTTATTTGACTAAATGTATCCCTATATAATTTAAACAGTTTTTATAACTATGCAATAGCTATAAATAGTTAGATCTCAAATTGCCAACTCCTCAGATTCTTGTACAGACAGCAGCTATCAGATCAAATTGTTAAGTTGTTGAGAAGCTTTTTTTTTTTTAATTCATTTTCAGTGGCTTCAACCAGACCTACTGTGAACAACAGTGGAGTGTTCAAATCGACATCTAAAGGAAAGATCCATCACTGAGTCCAGTCAATATTATCACAAGCTGCAACACCTAAGTATCTGCTCCCCATTATTTAAATTTGGGGAATCTTGAATAAGTATTGCAGTGTAGATCCATGAACTAAGCTCTCTTCATTCTGCTTGTCCCTGCCATGAGAACTATTTATCAGCAGCCAGATGTAGCTACACATCTCCTGTGATAAAATGACTGAGTCAGGTTGGATAATCTCATCATGTCTATGCCCTGTCCTGCGTCATGGCATGGCAGTAGAGTTCCCTGAGTAATGGCAACACAGGAGTATCAAAATAGCTGCTAGAATGCCTTAACAATAAGCTACTTTACTCTCACTATGGTATTTTAAACAGATTATTCCAAGTATTCTTCAGCACTCAGCCTCCTCCAATAAAAAAAAAAATTGCTTTATATTCCTGAGTGTCACTCTGTGCCCACTGCATCTTGTCTTGTCACTGGACATCACTGAAAGGAGTCTGTTTCATTTTCTATATCTTTTCCATATATTCAAGAAATCCCTGAGTCATCTCTTCTCCAGGATAAACAGTTCCAGCTCCCTCAGCCTTGCTGCACAGAAGGTGCTCCCGTCCCTTAATCATCTTAGCAGCTTTTTCCCTAGTAGCCTAAGAAAATAAAAGTCTTCCTCCTGGATGGGAATAGATTGAACCCCCACCTGAGCTGAGATTTGGCTGCTTACATATTCCAACCTGCAGCCTCCCTAAACAGGCAGCCTAATATAGAACAGGTTGATCTGTTCTTATCACCTGAAGATTTATAAAGGCAAAAGGAATGAAATATGCTACATTGAGTTCAGCTGGTGGGACTCTGCTAATCTTCAGTAACTCCATAAGCCAAACCCATTTCTTTATCTACTGCCTGTCTCTGATGGCAGATGTGTTCATAATACACTTTCACCCTGAAGGACTGTATGTATTTCTATGTAAATCCAGTATTATAATGTGATTTGCATAAAGACTACCAGTGCAGTTCTAAAGTTCTGCAAAACCATTCTCAAGGGTTTCGTTGTTTTGGGTTCTAGTTGTTGTTCTGTTTTGTTTTCTTTAAGAAAAAACAAATATAGGGATAAGAACATGGGAATAAAAGAAAGGAAACAGAAGTGTCACAAACTCTCTGGGACTACAATAAATTCATGACTTGGAAAATCAGTGAAAATAATTCCACTTAAAATACTCTCTGGCTTCTGTTCTACTACTTCTGATTGACATTGCTTCTTTGTAACAAAGTATTGATTGACTCCTCTTAAGCTTACAAATACTGTAAAGTTATGTGTTAAAATACTGTAAATTTATATGTGTTAATCTCTTCAGAAATTGGTATTGAAGAACTTAATCTAAGCCTTGTTTTTCTCAAAAAGACAAATCTCTTCTTGTGGTAAAAACCAGCTGTGTTGGAAGCACAGACCTCGGAATTTATCACTGTGGAGATAAGCCTTCCTTTCATAATTCACATGTGCATGCACACATGTGTGCGCTGTGAGAAAGGGTATTCCTCCAGATCAGATCAAGAGCAAAAAGGATTGTCAGAGTACCTCTCCTTCCCAGGGGAATAAAATTTCATGAAAATATTATTTAGAAGGACATTTGCAAGGGTTGATTAGAGAAATCTTATATCTTTTCCAAAGATAAAATTGTTTTTCTTAATAAATAATGACAAGCCAGCAAAATCTTCAGATCATCAGGATGATTTTGGATTTTTCCTTTTATTTCTAACTAGGTTTGAACGAAGATGGGTTTCTGCCCACTCCCAGATATTATTTGAAACAATAAATTGAAGCAATAGAATATTTGGCTAAAAAGAAATACAGGTACCAGTATGGAAGATATTCAAAATGTTTATGTTCAACCCTAATCTTCAAGCAAGCCCAAAATATATAATCACTTTTAAATTTATACTTATAAAATCTCTTTCCAAACCCACAAAACAATAGCATCTCAAATTTCTATATAACTTCAGTACAGTACAAGGAAATTTGTCGCATAGCCAACATATCACATAATTAATTGCAATATTTAAAGGACAAAAATTTGTTTTATTTGAAATGTAGCCTTGATCTCTTTCTCCTCTGTGAGTTTTGATTTTCCTGGACAGCTGATCAGTTTTCATTCGTGTCCTTTCTTATTAAGCCTAAATAACGATCATGTAAAGATAATGAGACATTGTTAATGTATTTTTATTGGTATACTGGTTAATTTAAAAAAAAAAAAAATCTCAGCAAGGGTGAACAAAGCTATGCTGGTCCAGCAGGTGGTAAAGATCAAAAGTGAAACAAATCAAAGAGGATATGCAATAGTTGCAGGCACTATTATATCACTCACTTATGATGTGATAGTTGAGGTTTTAACTATCAGTTTCATTAGATGTTACTATTCCTTAGTGTAGACAGCTTTGAAGTGAAAACTCCCTTGATGTACAGCCTTGGAAATAGTTCTCAGCTAAAAGAAACACCTCCTCCCATATGACAAGCCTATGCTTATGGTTATATTTCTTCCTCTAAAAGATGCAGCTCAAAAAAAGAAATTATCATCGTTTATCATTAGTGTGCTTGCCTCTAACAAGTTTGCAAAAAGTCTTCATTTCTTCTCCTTGTTTGCCATCATGCACAGGATGCTCTTCACAAGCCTCTGTTTTAATAAGGGGCATCCTTTATTATACACAGAATAAAGGAGAGCTTTTTTCAACAGTCTTGCTGAGCCTTTGTGTTTGTATTGCATAAACTGCACACCTGAAATTCACTACCAATTAAACCAATGCCATGAACACAATAGGACTGTACCTCTTAGAACAAGCAATTATATTCGGTAATTCTCACATTCTGTTCCCAGGGAGGAAATATGCAACTTTTCATTTTCTATCAGGCAAGTTTAAGGAACTGAATCCGGGAATCCAGTCCCTCCCTCCTGTGTGTAACTGGGAGGCACAAATTAAGATTGTTCTGAATCACCCTCTAGAGCAGCTTCACTGTACACAGCAGTGGTAGAGGCCACTTTGATTAAGCAGGGAATACAGTCATTATTCGTTCACAAAGGTATGAAAATAACTTCTCCTTTCTGAAATGTGGAAAAGAAGATGTTTTCAGTGTTCACCATAGTCCTGATCTTTGGGGACAAACCACATATCCCTCATAGCACAGCAGGAGAACACATATAGCATATCAACCTTACTTCTGCTTCAGCACAGAAATGGTCACTCCTGAGATGCCGTGGCTGCAGCTCTGCCCATTGCGGGAAGGAAAGTAAGTCCTACTACTCTGTGCCTTGTCACTAAGGGCAGGCAGTATGGAATAGAGGCAGCACAGCCCTTTGCCAGGAGCCAGCTTAACTGCATGGCTGGGACTTGGCTGCTCAAAGACAGGAAACAACTTACTCTTCACTGATATGAAATGTTAAAACAGAAGTACTAGGACTTCTTTGTTCTTGCCGGGATAATAGAATTATCCAGGAAACTCAGGGCAGTTTCTAAAATTACATTTCAGTCCTGTGTAATCTTAAGATTAATTAACTTCTGTGTTCCTTCATTCTTCCTCTGTGTATAATACTGGTTTATTGACATGTAAATTGGGGGGTGTGGGAGAAGAAATCCTCAGATGTTCAATATCTTCTGCAGCAGAGCAGTGAAAGTAAAAGAGAGGTCATGCAGTAATTCAATGCATGGGAGTCACAAACGAATATATTTTCCATACACATTCCCAGAACTCTGCTTAAATGACTGCTGAACATATAAGAAAAGCAAACCCAAATGAATGTCAACCACAAATTGCCTTTTCCTCTACCTCATCTTCAGAAACATGGGCAGATCATTTCTAATGAAACTCACCCTTTCTCATTTGAAAAATTAATCTGCAATCAAAACTAAGACATCTTTTCCCCTATCCCTCCCACACAGAATGTATTAATAACTTTGGTTCAAATGCAAGTGGTTCAGTTTAAGCTCAAAACCTTTTTTCCTTTCCCAGTGTGTACAGTTCTCCATCAATACCAGTACTTAGTTGTTTGATATGTTGCTATAGTTAATTTTAATGTGCAGAACTTCTTTGAATATTTATTCTCCCATGCTACAGTTTCTATTGCTCAGAGATTTATTTTATCTTTAAGTTATCAGAGTATTGCTGCCTTATTAGTTTCTATCAACAAATTTCTGTCACCCATGAGGAAGAAATCAAGAAACAATGAATGTATACTAAAAATACCAGCCAGCACTGGTGGAAACCGTAACTTATGTTTTGTTTGATTTCTCAAGTCATCTTATTTCATGATTACATGGAATTAGGTCCCATACCTGTATACTGAAGTTTTATTTGAGCCCAAAAATCACATGACTAAGATGGGTAGCTACACAGTGTGTTTAAACAACTTCTGTCAGATCAACCAGTGGCCTTTTGTGTCTTGTTTCCCCTATCAGTTTTATTAACTTAGGATGTTTTCACCAGGAGCCACAGAGGTTTTGCTGAAAATACAAACAAAAAACCTGAAATAGTCACCATATGTAGAATATGCAGAATGGATTTAAGTATCTGAAAGCATGTCTTCACTTTTAAACAAAGCTACAGCCAACATATTCCTTCCTAGTCTACATACATGTATATAAGGTACTGCAAATCTTTTCTTCAGTGAAATGCTGTGATCTGCACCAGCAAATACCTAACCTCAGTGACTTTTCAAACTGCATTAGCCATCAATGTCACACCAGAATTTCACAACAAACAGTGCTGAGACACACACAAGTCATGATACCTATTTCAGCCAGGTGCTATGGAGGCTCTGCATGTCTTCTTGAAATGAGAGGCCTGTATGGTCTTGTAGAGTTAAAGATATTACAGTACACTATCCCAATACACAAAACCTAAAGAAAGTGATTGCAAAGGACAAAGTCATAATGAAATGCTTTCTTCTGGGCATACAAAAGCCTTTCATAAACTAAAAAAAAACCCAAAACACTGTGCTTTTACATGAAACTGTATTAGACAATTGTCTGTTGGCAAAGATGCCCACAGATTTCCAATGCTGGCACCTTTTCCAAGTTGAGTCCTTCAGCCACAAGCTCCTTGATTTGAGTGCAGGTGCTGCTGACCTTCCGGGTGATGTAAAACCATATTATTTTTCTTCTCTCCATGTCAGGATATGTCCAGTATTAGAGGGTATTTTTTTCATGGCTACATCTGTGAACTAACCCTCCAAAACAGAGCAAAGCTCCATTTGTTTGGCAATTATGGAGCTGGGAAAGGGGATGTGGGAAAACATCCTTTAAGAGCTAGAGTGTTTAAAGTAGTGAAGTATCAAAGAACAACCACGTAAGTCACAGAAATTTAACACCTTCCTTTAATCCAAGGCTCTAGTTATACCCAAGATGTTCTTCTATCTTATTTCTAGGAGATAATGTCCAACTGATCATACTTGTCATCTTGCACATTTGTATTGGCAGCAATCCCCTTAATGTGCAGTCAACCATAGATGGGAGGGCTCCAGCTTCAGATGTAAGATTTTGAGATATATAAATAAAACTTCCAGTACCCTAAAGCAGAGCTGTGAAAACTTGTTAGTGCTACTTTATGTATTTAGCTTGAAAAGCAATGTCACTCTAAATAAGGATGCAGAGAAGGACAACAGAATTGTACATTGAAGCAACAAGTCTTTCTGTATGCAATTTAACTCTGTATTTAATCCCAGTGACACCAAGTTTCTCATCATCTATCAGTAAGATCATTAAGATTTCTATACTTAGAAATAAAGTTTGCAAATAAGACGCTTGTATTTTTTCTTTTTAAGAACATTTATAATCAAAAGAATGACTCAGTGTCTCCAAAACCAATAGGGAAAAAATAAAAATCAGAATATACTACCTAAATATACAAAGCCTAAATGAGATGAGTTATTTAACTGCAAAAGACAAAGCCATAATGAAATGTTTTTTTCTGGGAATACCAGACCATTTCTTTTAAATACAAGACCCATAACATTGTCTTTTTACATGAAATTCAATTAGATTCCTGCATAGGGCTGCCTTTTGAACTCTGAAGGTAAGATTTCCATCTGCTCTTACTGTTACGTTACTTAAAAATTTACACTTCATTTTTCTTTCAAAAATAACTTCACAAATTAGGACAAAATGTGCTCATGTTACAGACTTCATATTTATGTTTCACAATAAGGAAAAGAGTGAAACAGCTCACTGCTTAAGTGCCATGTTAGTTACTAGCTAAGAAAGAACAACGGACAATGAAATCAGTTAGCAATCCATTACAGGAAAGGTTTGACATTGATTCAAACCAAAGGACAAGAAGCAAAAACACCAGAGGGAAACAAGGACAGGACAAGCCACGGCAGTCAAGTGAAATCCCAAGTAACTGGGCAAAGGGAAACAGTGTACCCATCTTTAAAAAGGGCAGGAAGGAGGACCCTGGGAACTACCAACCTGTCAGCCTCATCTGAGAGGGGGCAGGTTGTCCAGAGCTGTGGATGCCCCATCCCTGGAAGTGCTCAAGGTCAGGTTGGATGGGGCTTTCAGCAATCTGGTCTAGTGAAAGGAGTCCCTGCCCAGAGAAGGGGGATTGGAATGAGATCCTTTCCAATTCAAGCCTTTCTATGATTATAAATCATGACACTTTATCACATTAATTGAAGAAAAAAAGTATCTCAACAAACAACTTCAAATGAAACTACAGAAAACAAAACCAAGTAGTATGAGCATTTAGAAGTGAAAATACCACACAACAGAAATTCACCACACCACTTGAAGTGTTCTCAGTCTCCATTCTACTTTCTCTTACCAATACCACCTGGGTGACAAACAAGTTAGAGAGAAATTTAGATCCTGTGACAGAGACTTGCTTAAGAACCACCAGTAGTTTTTAAGCACATGTCCAGGTTACAAGAATGCTACTTCAGCTGCAGAAAAATCCACAAGATTTGTACTCCATACAATTATCCAAGTCTTGCATGTTCAACAATAAATGGCAGCAATATGTAAAAACTCAGCATAAATAGGAAATTTGGTCAGAAAACTTTGCTCTGAGTTGGAGTACTCAAGGCAAGCACTTAATTGCATGAATAAAGTACATATTTTATAACTTTTAAAAATATTTTCTTAAAATGTGAGAAGCAATCAGTTTAGTCTCATTGTCATGGAACCTTTCTACATTCTCATTCAGTAAAGAGTACCTTAAATATGGTCTACCCTACAGATACAGTCGTTATGACAGTCTCTTTTGCACTTGTGGTTAATTCTGGCTGATTGAGAATGTACCAGTGACACTGCTGTTAATTCATTCTTCCTATTTGGTTGGATCATAGATCAGCATCACTGGTGCCCTGCCAGACAGCAGAAGAGCAGCAATATCTGGCAACTGAAGAGATTTAAAATAATTGGTGGCAATATACCAGCTCCAAAATGACTGAAGGTCTGGCTCCTGTTCAGTTGTCAAATGAAATGTTATCTTAATTATAGGGCTTGGGTTTTTTTCTGAGCATAGTAGAATTTTTTCCCCTCCTTTTTGCTGTACAGCTACTGAATCCCAACTGTTACAGGGATTACCTTTTCATATCTTAATACTCCAGTCAACACAGTCATAGAGAAGCTGCCACTTGAGAAAAAAGAACACAGAAAGGATGATTTCCAGAGGTAAACAATATAATGAAGTCCAGTTCTGCAAGTAATACAGAGAATGCTCCCACAAACTGAGAACATTGGTGCTCTCTCCTCTCTGTGCATCATTTCAGTTTATATAATGGCTAAATTTATTAATTAAAATCAACCTGTAACAAAACTAAGGGATCAAAAATTGTACACTGTAGTGTTTTAAGAATCAAATATGGCACTGTACTGATCCAGAAACAGTGAAGAGAAATAGTAATAAAATGAGTTCCTTGTACGCTGCTGGCTTTCCCAGGTACAAGTTCATCAGGTACCATTTCTCTTGGCTTTGTGGCCTTTCCATATCTCAGAAAAGCACACCTAAACCTTGACTTCTATAAAAAACCATAGTGTTTTGATTAAAAGAGCTACAACCTTAACAGAGGATGACTCCATCCTTATCTTGAAGTCACTGACATTCTATTATGCATATATATATAATGCTGATACTCCACTGAACTCTATAAAGTCATGCCATATCCCATAAAATAATTTCACCAAGCTACATAGCATATCATCTGTAAGTGTTGCAGTGCCTTCTTGCAAAATGCTACATTTTCAGCATGTCCATAAGCAAAAAGAAAGCCAATTATTTTACCTGAGGGATAGTAGGCTCTGTGCTCCACTGCCAAAATTGTAAGCAGTCATGCACAGTTAGGAAATACATTTTTCCTGTTTCTCCTTTCTTGGGGGTAAAAAAAAATAAGTTAACAAAAAATGCCAGCTATAGCCTGCAAAAATTTCTTTTTTCCAATTTCAATTCATGTTATCTTTTCAGTTCTTGGAGTAAGGATCCCCTATCATGCAGAGGTAAGTAATGTCCAGGTACATCACATTGCATGGTAGCATGTCACCCAAAGTCAAGAAATGCAAAGTAAATGTCATGTCATGCTCCTGACTGCAAAAGCTGTAGTTTCTTTCAGATGGGAAGCCCAGCCTATGAGTTTGACAGCCTAATTCATAAAAATAGAGCAATGTTTAGTACCTGAAAATTCCACAAGAATACAAGCCCTCTAAGGAAGTAGTCTTCATTACAATACATAACAAGCACTACAAAGTGACACTTATTTGCAGGCCTCCTCCTTCCTCCATACATATGGCACAGCTCACGCTAAAGCACTAGAAGGGACACCTGGTAAATAGGTCATCCCATGGCTTAGGTGACAAGGGACAGGAATCCTCAGGGACCAGCCTACAGGTCCAGGTCCCTGCATAAGCACAGCAGCCCCAGCCTGTGTGGAGCTGACCTCAAGCAATCTACCCTCACTGGCAAGTAGTCCTTGCACCAAGGCAGAACACATCAGCTATTCCCACAGAGCAGGTTAGTGTCCAGCCGTTTCATCTTTATTTATACAAGTCTCACATTAAACATATAGAAATGGAAGGAAAAACCACATAAACATGCTAGAGGTCTCTTATGTTATGAACCTTCTACGAGACCCCATCCCCAGCAGCCCCTGGAGTGTACTGTTGCTCCCTCCTCTTCTTGTTATGAAGTATTTTCCATGATACATGAGAAAAGCAATGTTACACTTCCAAACATTATCTTTAAGTCTTACTCTCTCAGCCTCTTACTAGTCAATTAAAAAAAAAAAAAAAAAAAAAAAAAAAAAAAAAAAGATTTCTTCACCC